>PVKY010000822.1:0-39315 GCA_004027775.1 Bradypus variegatus
TTATTAATGTGTTTCCTTACTTGATCAGTGCTCCCTGTATGTAATGAATCTCCCATCAGTCTGTCATCTCTGCTCTCACCCCCTTCTCCCTGTATCCCCATTCTGCCCTCCTCACCCCTCGCTGGCCACCCCCTGCCTGGATGCCCTCTGCACCCTGCTTTACTCTGACCCTCCCCCACGCTGGGCCCCCTTTGTGTGCACGGCCCCCCTCATGCCACTCCATGCTGGGCTGCTTCCCCGCATGGATGGCCTCCTCATCGTGCTTGGCCCTGATACTCTGTTCTGGGCCACTGTTGTTCTAACCCCCCTCCCTCCCTCCAGCGCCGTGTTCACACCTGACAGCCTTGGGAGTACCCTGTTCAGGAAGAGAAGCCAAGGAGCGGGGGCAGGGGAGAGTCAGAATTACCTCTTCACATATCTGAGGTTTCTAGACTTCATAGCACAAAGAACTGTGTTCTTCTAAGTGAGGATGAACTGGTCTACCAAAGAAAGAAGAGGACTTAGGCTTCTTGATTTTGGGAAAAGCATTTGCATTTTGTTTTTCTAGATTTGCCTTGAGAATTTTGGCCTGTAATGGTTTTGACTTGTAAAGAGGAGTTTGGCTGTGAGATGGTTTTCATAAGGTTTAGCCTGAGTAAACCACACATGTTGGGAAATCTGATCAGTTAAGCTTTTCATTAACCAGACACCTGTAATATTTTCTGTTTTCCTGTGGCTCTTGTAACTGCCAGCAATCTTGTCCCTCAGTTGAGAATGGCGTGACTTCTCTATATGAAGCTGAAATTTAAGACTATTCTGAAGTAGCATTTTGAGTTTTTTCCTTCTTAAGAGAAAATAGTCATTCTTATGCAGAGCATTTATTCACATTTAAAACAAATTTTTTCTGTAGAATTTCTAAGCTCTCTTGTGCTGAATTTTTATAATATATGTGAAAGGGTATTTAAACATCATAAAGAAATACAGAAATGAATAGAGAGTTTTTAATCTTGAAAATGCAGTTTTTCCTTATGATTATAAAGGAAATAGATGTTCATTCTAGAAAATTGGTGAAAATACAGAAAACATGAAGAACAAAATAAGTCACCTGTAATCCTTCTACCCAGAGAAGGCCACTGTTTACATTTCAGTTTATATTCTCTTAGTCCTTGTTATGGAGATAATAGGGATATTTTATTTGATAACTTTTACTCAAATTCCAGGATTTGCTCATAGTGTTCATAGTGCCAAGTTTAGTGCCTTTTGGGTTCAACATCTGACCTCTTAAGGTCATTATAGCCTTAGAGCACTTGCTAGCCATTTTCTGTTTATCAGTGTCGTTTCTAGATACCAACAACTTATCTCTTTGCTGGACTCATAAGCTAAAAGGCAATTTCATCCGGTTCTGTGATTTGTGTTTTTTGTGTTGTATGTGGTCCTTCTTCCATCTTATGCCTTAGGTGGTTGTATTCCTTGACACAGAACTATTTTTTAAATTGTTAAGGAGTCTTCAAGTTCATTATAAATGACATTTCTTTTTTCCCTTAATGTGGTTTTTCAAATAATTTATTTTGAAATAATTTCAACTTGTAGAAAAGTTGCCGGGAGAGAACAAAGAACTTCCATATCCTCATCATCTAGATTTTCCAATTGTTAATATTTTTCGACACTCACCCCATGTCCACATTCTTTCTCTACCCATAGATACACCCATTTTCATTAGGCTTTTTCAAAACCTTTTGAGAGCAAGCCACAGACATGGTCCCATTAACCACAAATTATTCCAATATGTCTATTTCCCCAAAACAAGGATACTTTTTTACATAATTACCATGTAACCCCTCCAAATCAGAAAATCAACAAGGAAGCAATACTCATCCACTCCAAACTTGCCATTCAAATTTCCCAACAGTTTCAGTTTTTTCCTTTCTCGTTCAGGGTCCTGTCTGGGAATGCGAGTTGCATTTAGAGCAGGCCTTACATTCTAGTATGCCCCTCACCTGGCTCTGGATGCTGTTCCTTCACGAACAGCCTTGGAGCGTGTGTTCTTTTAGGAACATCACCAGAATGACGCTCCACTCTGCCAACACCTCACGCCAGGAGGCACCGCTGGCACCTGAGGGTGGCCTGTCTGCCAGGTTTCTCCACCTTTATCTCACCATTTTACCCTTTTTAATTGATTAGGATTTTGTGAGGCGGTATCTCAAGATTATACCAGTGCCCGTTTCTCATCAAACTACCCAACAGCCTCAGCATCTGTTGACGACTTACTCAAATCATTCACCTCTGTCATGGCTGCCAAATGGTGATTCTTGTTCCATCATTTCTTCCATATTTATTACTCTATCATTTGACTTAGGTAGAGCTTTCCCTTCTCCCTCATTCATTCATTGATTCATATCAACACAGACTATGGATTCCTGTTTGATTTAATGGCTTGTACTCTGTAACTATCATTTATTTTGATGCCAAAATTGTCTCCAGTTTGGCTAGTAGGAATCTCTTTCATGTTTTGACATATCTTCATCATTCATTGAACATTCCCTTACTTTCTGGCACCACAGGATGTTCTAGCTTCATCTTGTACTTTGCTTGCCTTACCTGTAGAACGGGCCATTCCTATAAAGGATCCTGGTTCTTTTTAGTTGGGGATTGTTTTAGTTTCCTAGGTTGCTCAAGCAAATACCATGAAATGGGTTGTCATAAACAACAGGAATTTAGAAGCTTATGGTTCTGAGGCCGGGAAAATGTCCAAATTAAGGCATCATCAAGGCCATGCTTTCTTCCCAACACTGTGTGTTCTGGGCCTGGCTGCTGGCGACCCTTGGTCCTTAGCTTGTCACGTGGCAAGGCACATGATGGCATCTCCTGGTCTCTTCCTTCTCTTCCGTGTTTCGGGTTTTGTTGATCTCAGCTTTTTGCTTCTTGTGGCTTTCTTTATCTGTCTGAATTTCATTCTTTAATAAAGGACTCCAGTAATAGGATTAAGACCCATCCTGGTTGAGGTGGGCCACACCTTAACTGAAGTAACCTCATCAGTAGGTCCTGCTTGCAAAGGGTTCACAGCCACAGGAATGGATGAGGTTTCAGAATGTGTTTTCCTAGGGTACATGCAGCTTCAAACCACCTCAAGGATGGTATTTAGAAACCAAGATCTGAATGCTTAAGTGCTCATTGCATCCTCCAGTTTTGTGGCATCTAGGCTCCCAGCAGTCAGAACTGTGGGATAAATATATTTAATAATATAATATAATCACACATCTCTGCACATAGATGTGTGTGCATGTACACACACACACACACACTCCTGTAACTACCTATCTGTACATATACAGTATAAAACTATGCATTCAAACTATAACCTTCAATTCTAATCATTCTTTCTAGGCTTTCCTTTTACTATGTTTTTATCTCTGTTTTCTGATAATGAGAAATCTGGTCCCATTATCCTTAATATGCTTAGTTAATTGCTTAGTTAATTTACTTATTTCTTCAGTATAACCAGTCTCCCAACCACATCAACCATTTCGTCCGCCTGCTATCTCCATGATTGCCCCCTCCTCCTGCTGCCCCATGTCCTCTTCTGCCGGGCCCACCTGCCTGAATTTCTCTGTCCCAATATGTCCCCATGTCCCCAGTGTGTACTACTCCCAGATGTGTACCTCTAGCTTGGATGTCTCCTGCAAACACCATTTTGTATCTAACCATTTTCTTTTGAATGTTTAAGAGACATTTCCAACTAATGCCTGAACTGAACTCTTGATCTTTCCCCCAAGCCTGCCCTTCCAGACTTCCCCACCTCAGTAAATGGCACATCCATCTTTCTAATTGCCCAGGCCAAAACCTTGAAGTCACCCTTGACTCTGTCTCACGTCTATGTAATCCATCAACAGATCTGGTGGTGCCTTCTTTTCGGTACAAAGAGCACCTGGCTCTTCTCATTGCCGCCGTCACCATCCTGTCCTGATATCTGTGCACTCCTGAATTACTGAGCTCCTGCTTCTGCCCTGGCCACTCTCCGTTCTGTTCTCACAGCAGCCTGAGTGATTCTTTTAAAACTTAAGCCAGCTCGTCTCACTCCTCCACTTAAAATGCTCCCATGGCTTCCTGACCCACTCAGGAAAAGCCCAGAATCCTTACAGGGGGCAGGCTCCCATCCCCTCTCTGACCTTATCTGTTACTGCTGTCACCCTTGTCCATCCCTCTTCAGCCTTGCTGACCTTCTTGCTTTTCTTGAACATGTATCTGCATGAGCTTTTCCTTTTGAGTGAAGGCTATTCCCCTGTCTGCTCATGCGTGCTCCCTCCCTCCCTCCATTTCTTTAGGCTCAGATGTCGCTTACTCACTGAGCCCATTCCTCATCTCCCCGTCCCATCACGGTCTTCCCTTCTAGCTTTGTCTTTCTTTGTTGCCTTTCTCTTCACCTGGCATTATTCATTTGTCTCTCTTGCTGCCAATTGACTATAATCCCCTCCCTCTCCTCCCACGTCAATGAGTTTTGTCTAATTTGTTCACCTAGAACAAAATAGCGCCTAGAACAGTGCCTGGCACACAGGCAAAAAACCTATTCAGGTTTATTTGTTGGATATTTGTAAATCTTTGTTGAGTGAGTGAGTGAACTAACTTTTTGGCAGTGTTTGAGCCTCCAGAGTTTTGGAAGTTATACATACTGAAGTAACAGTTGCCTTATTTGTTCTTTAGGGTGAAGTCATAAAATGGTATGTGTTTTTAATATCCTTTTGGGGAGAGCAGATTGGCCACAAGGTGAAGAAGATATGTGATTGGTAAGCAAAAGAAACATTTCGTATCCTTTATTTCTTTATCTTCAGTAACCTCATAATTCTCCTTAAATATTTCCCTGTATTTGAAGAGAAATAGAGCAGACTGCTAGTTTTTGTTATATGGTTTCTTTGCTATAATAGTCAGGGTTCTCTAGGGAAACAGAACCAACAGGAGATATCTGTAAAATGTTAGGAGATTTTTATAAGAATTCTGTCATACAATTGTGGGGGTGGGCGAGTCCAAATTCCCTAGGCAGGTTGCAAGCTGGGAACTCCGATGAAGGTTTTCGATGAATTCCCTGGAAGAAGCTGGCTGGCTAAAGTAGAGATAGAAATTGTCTCTCTGATGCTGAAATCATCACTTCCCCTTTTAAAGCCTTCATCTGATTGAATGAAACTTCTCTAATTTTTGTGGGCAAACTCCTCAGTTGATTGTAGACATGATCAGCCATAGATGCAGTCAACCTACTGATAATTTAAGCCCATGAAATATCCTCACAGTAACAGTCAGGCCAGGGCTTACTTGACCAAACAGCTGGACACCCTAGCCTGGCCAAGTTGACACATGAACTTAACCATCACACCAAATTTTTAAAAATCTAATTTTCCATCTCTTGCCAGCGTATCATTTAAAGTGACATCAAGGTAGGGACCATGTTAATTATGTTCTCAGATCTAATTTTTTTCTTGGAAATCAATGTTTTTAGATTAATTGAAGACGGAATCACATTTTATTATTTGTGTCTTCCTGTTGCTATTAGTTAGATGAGGCTTATCTGTTGTCAGTGGGCATATATTTCATCTTTTGCCAAATACAGAGATTTCTTGTTTGTGCCACCTAGAAGGGGGTGTGGCATATGATGAAGAGTGTGGCCTCTGGAGCAAGATGGCCGGATTCAGAGCCTGGTTTTGGCCACTACTCACTGGGCATACTTGGATGAGTGATTCAGCCTAGGTTTCCTCATTATTAATGAGGAAATAATTATAATATTCCTTATTAGAATAATTGGGATAATAATTCCTTTCTCACAGGGGTATTAAGATGAAATGAGATGATGCAGGTAGAGGTCCTGGGCACAGAGGAGACCTTTAGTAAATGCTGAGTGGTGCTGCCCAAAGAGTCTGTCTGGGACAGAATCAAAAGAACCCCCCTGGGTTTTCTTACACTCATGAAAATTAAAGATTGCCTTGTTTCTTGTGGTGTGGGGTGAGGCTCAGGTATTTTTGGATCAGTGATTACCAAAGCTTGGTACTGAATCACTGGTGGTATGGAAAGTAATTTTAGGGGTTACATGGATGAACCTCTTGTGATTTTAATATATAAATTTATTTCAGTGTAGACAAGAAAAAACCATTACCGGCACAGCAAACCCATGATTCCATAGATATTGTTTAGGATAAGCCTTGGGTAGGTGATTAACATTCAAAAATTAGAACTTACAGAAAAATATTAAGTATGGTATTAAAATATTAAGGTGTATGGGAATCACTGCAGTTTGGGAGACACAGCTCTATGTTCCCCGTCATATTCTGGGTGTCGTGCTGCCTCTTGAGAAGGTGTTTGCCCTGTGAAGTGAGAGAAGGTCAGAAGGGAGAGGCTTGTAGAAAAGGATCTAAGCAATTGCTGGGAAGCCAGAGTTTCTTTTCTCCCTTTATTCTCTTTTTAAATTCACAGGTAATTATGCTTGTGACTTTTGGATTTGGCTTTGTGTTCTAAACCTGTTAAATGACTCTCAACCCATGGATGTTGGTGAATTTTATGAAGTTGGAATGGGCAGTGAGCTTCTAGGAGTCATTGAGTGGAATTTGGAGTGGAATTTGCATCCAATAGAGAGTGTGCTAAATTAGTTTAATTCTGTCGATAGATGTTGAGTACCTGTATGCAAGGTCTGACCAAGGGTAGGGGCCGGTATCCACTCCCCTCTCCCAGATGGCAGCTTTTATTCCATTTTGCAAGAGATATGCCTAGGTGGTGAACTGAATATGACTCTGGTTTAGATAACGCTTTTTCTAGTCTTGACTGCTGTGAGGCTGTTTAATTCTGTCTTGCAGTTACCACTGCCACGTTTACCCCTATCCAAACAGTGCTGAGGAGCGAAGAGAGATTCAGGAGGGGCTCAATACCCGCATTCAAGATCTTTATACTGTGAGTCAGTGGGGAAGAACTTCCTCACCTGAGGGCTGTAAACACTGAAGCATTATTTTAATTCTTTTTTAATGTGAAGATGGTAGACAAAGGAATATGTTTTAGTGAGATTGAGTGTCACTTACCTTCCTCCTCTTCACAGTAGTTTTATTTTAGCAGTCCATCAGAAACCCAGGTAGTAATGAGGGGACTTTGAAAAATGATTCCCTGCGGGATTTCTATGTGGGATTGCTATTCCTAATCACAAAAGACAAGCAAGCCCCATTTAAAATGGTGGGTGTTATTTTACACACACTATTTTAATTTATGTTTCCACTTATAGTAGTTAGGATTCTTGGTGGTAAGTGACAGAAACAGGCTCTGACTCATTTAAGCCAAAGGGAATTTACTGGAAGAATGTGGTGGGATGGGAGCTGGTGGCTCACAGGGCTGCCTGGGGCTGGGGCCAAGCCTGGAGTGGGAACCAGGGAGCTCTCTGGAGCCAAGAAGCACAGCCACTGTCCCTTGACTGAGGCAGCCACCATGATGACGACTGACCGTTTCCTGTGCCCTTGCAGTCTGGCTCCTGAGTCAGCCTCCCGAGAGGGAGCATCTGATTGGCTGAGCTGAGCTGCTCTGGCTTCCTTCTGTTAGCCCTGGGGGCAGGGAGGGGAAGGACTGGCTCCCTTGACCTCTGCCCTGGGAGGCAAGTGCCTGGATGACCCTACCATCAACGGGTGGGGGGGGGAGATTCCCCTACGGGAAGTCAGGGTGTGGGGTGGGCAAAAAAAGAAAAATGCCCACTGCCCTGAAGGCCACTGTTTGTTCTTACCAAGGTGCTTCACAAAACCGAGGATTATTTAAGGCAAGTTCTATGTAAAGCGGCCGAGTCTGTCTACAGCCGTGTTATCCAGGTGAAGAAGATGAAAGCCATTTACCACATGCTGAACATGTGCAGCTTTGACGTGACTAACAAGTGCCTCATCGCCGAGGTCTGGTGTCCCGAGGCAGAACTGCACCAGCTGCGCCGGGCGCTCGAGGACGGCTCGGTGAGTGGGCTGGCGCTGCAGCCGCCAGTGTGAAAACAGAGGCTGCGCGGCTTCCCTCGGGAAGTGAGAAAACCATAAGCTCGGAGAAATAAAGAAAATGAGAATTTCATAGCAAGTACTGTGTTGGCTCTTCTTTTGAACTGAAATTTCAGGGAGCCAGTCATTCGATGAGGTATGTGCCAATGTGCATTTTTAATTTGCTGTTTTGAGTAAGTAATACATTCACATGGTTCAAAAAATACAAAATGTGTGAAAAGAGGCAGTCAAGTGACTTCCTCCTATTCTTGTACCTCATTTGTCCAGCCCCCCACTGAAGGTAGCCACTGTTGTGAGTTATCTTAGATCTTTGAGTTTCTTAAGCACAGCAGTTATATGTTCTTCTTTTTCTTCTCTTTTTTTAATAAAAGTTTGCATACTAGTCATAAAGTTCTGCCCCTTCTTCTTTTCACTTCATACAATTTCCCTATTCTTTTTAAAAGCTGTTTAATATTCCACTATAAGGATGTACCATTGTTTAACTAGTTCCCTAGTCATTTAGGTGGTTTCCAGTTTTTTATATACCATTGCAATGACTAACACAAAATTTGGGACATTTTGTACTTGTGCAAATATATCTGTGTGATTATTTCTTAGAAATGGAACTGCTGCATCAATTTTGATACATATTGCCAGCCATTGTGTTTCTTTTATGATAGTGCAGTTGAGTGCCTCTTTGCAGGTTTAAGAGCCTTTTGTTTGTATCATTTGTCCATTTTCTACAGGGTTGTCTTTTTCTTGTTAATTTCTGTCCACTCTGTGATATGAGTAAAAATATTTTTCCCAGTTTGTCATTTGTCTTTTCACTTTACTTAACGCGTTTCTGTTTGTTTACTTTGGGGTCATACAGAAGTTTTTTGTTAAGTGTAGTTGAATTTAGCAGTCTTTATGGCTTCTGGGTTTTGAATCATAGGCTTTTCACACTCTAAAGCTGTAAAGTAATTCTCCCATGTTCCTGTGAGTTTCTTTCCTACATTGAAACTCAATTCTTGACCAGAAATAATGGGTATAGGTATTTCAAATCACAATTAAGGAAACAAGTTTTCATGTGAGGTTTTTTAATTAAAAACTTTGTTGTTCTACGTAATTCTGTGATGGCACAAACAAAATACTCAGTACCGAGAAAAAAAGAAATACATAAATAAAGGCTATTTTGGAGAAACCTTTATTTTAAACATTCTTCCTTATCAAGATGCTGTCAGTTTTGAGGGGCATGGCCGACAGCGATACTCCTGTTCTGTGTGTGCGTGTGTGCCTCTTGCTTTCGTAACCTTTAAGCTGCCTGTGTCCGGTTCAGACGTGGTCCAGCTGCTGCGTCTCCGTCCCCTGCAGGCACGCACCCTCGCGGTCGTCTTGTTTGGGCGTCGGTGGCCGGTCCTGCTGCTGCCCTTAGTTTCTGGCTGTACTGATTTCCATCGTTAAGGACACTGCCGTCCCTGCTGCTCATTTCACCGTGTCCCCTTGCTGTACGCTCCCCTCGTCCCTTTCCTACTCTTGCATCGGGCAGCACCCTTCTGGTTTCAGCTGCTTTTCTCGGGTTGTCTGCTATTCTTTCCTGGGAATGCTTTTTGGCTTTTTTGGAGTGCTTTTTCCTCAGCTTTGTCAGCTGCTCCACTGCTTCCTTCGTGTCCTCCACTTCCTGGTCCGGATGCTGACCCCACACAGTCCTTGTACCTCTCAGTGGTTTGTCCCCACTGGGCTTGGAGATTTATGGGGACATAGTTTTGTTTTAAATGTTGTCCATGCATTTTTGGTTTCGCTGTTTAGTTGCTCTGCTTTTTGAGAGGACTCAGTTTCAAAATTCTGCCACTGCTGGGATTTTCCTAGGATCCCCTTTCATGTGCATATTTTAGGAAATATGATTGGACTGGAAAACCTACTTTTCTGGTTTTGCTTTATTTAAGGACTTTTTTTTCCCCATTATAAATTGATTGGTGCATATTACAAGTTTTAGAAATGCTGAAGGAAAAATTATAATTTTGCCATACTGGTCAAATTAATGTTGGCTTCTGATTTATTCTTATCTTTCTTTGTTTGTTTTTTTTATTAGGCAATTTTGTAGTTTTTTCTGAATTTCTCTTTCTTGAACATTTTTAAGAGATAAAGCACTAAATTTCATCTCACGTTAGTGATTCTGGGTATAGCTTCAGAATGTAAACACAAATATATAAACATACACAGAAATATATATCAAAAAATAAAAATGTGTCCTTCTTCAGCTTCTCCATTCCCTTTCCCAGCCATTCAGCTTTGTCCACAGTCCCAAGTTCCTTGACCCTTGCAGAGGAGCTTTTCCTCCCGCACTCCTGCTGTGCTTGAACCTCCCCGTTGGTGATTAAAACTTCACCAGGCACCCACATAGAGAGCCTGCACACAGCAGGTGGCCCAATATCTGTTGCAAGAATCCTTGGGTAGGAAGTAACTTCTTTTCTTTTCTTTTCTTTTTATGTAAAGAGAGAGAGTGGTGCTACAATCCCCTCATTTATGAACACAATCCCAACGAAAGAGACACCCCCAACCCTAATCCGCACCAACAAGTTCACCGAGGGGTTCCAGAACATTGTGAATGCCTACGGAGTTGGGAGCTACCGAGAAGTGAATCCAGGTTCAGACTCTGAGTTTTTTAATCTTTATGTTTTATATTTCTTTGCTGCTTTTTCTCCACATGAGAATTTAATAGATGTTTGAAAAAATACTATCACTACTACTGCTTAGTTATCTTAGTTTAAACTTCTAAATGTAACCTTCTAATTCTAGCTAGAGAATTCTGGAGACGGTTAAGATCACTATATATTATTGGGTTGTAATTAACTAAAATTTTCTGCATTTGCTATAAAACAGAAATCTCTTAGCCCTTGTTTTTCCTGTAGCTCTCTTCACGATCATCACTTTCCCCTTTTTATTTGCCGTGATGTTTGGAGACTTTGGACATGGCTTTGTGATGTTCTTATTTGCCCTCTTGTTGGTGTTAAATGAAAATCATCCCAGACTAAATCAGTCTCAAGAGGTAAAAACATAAATACTCCTTATATCTGGTTGGGGACATTGGTTGTGATTATCTTCTGTTTGACCAGAAAAGAGATGTTTCTTACATGGTGTTTTTGGCGATAACCAGAATTGGCTTGGTGGGAATGTCGAGCTGTGTGGGGTGTTCATCTCTGGGTGGCAGGGACTTCTGTCTTGGTGGCTTGTTTTGTGGGAAGCCCCGAGAGAAGCAACTAAGAAGGTGCCAGAGTAAATTTTTATCCATTAGTACATTTGTCCAGTCATCACATTTTGATCATCACGCTCTGCTTTTCACAGATCATGAGAATGTTTTTTAACGGGCGCTACATCCTCTTGCTGATGGGCTTGTTCTCAGTGTACACTGGCCTCATCTACAACGACTGTTTCTCAAAGTCAGTCAACTTGTTTGGCTCTGGGTGGAATGTGTCCGCCATGTACAGCTCGAGTCACGCTCCGGAGAAGTCTAAGAAACTGTTTCTTTGGAAGTAAGTGTTTGTTCTTGACGCCTTCTGGATAGCTGCCTTCCTCCTCTGTGCAGTGAGCCTCTCACTCTGCTTCTCGTGACAGTGACAGCGTGGTGCGGCACAGCAAGACTCTGCAGCTGGACCCGGGCGTTCCTGGCGTGTTCCAAGGCCCCTACCCCTTTGGCATCGATCCTGTGAGTGCTCCTTTTCCCACAGTTACTGTCACTGTTTCGTGCGGTACTGCCGAGTTGCTGCCTGTGCACAGTTTCTCGGACGATGAGCTCTGTTCCCGTGGTTGTCCGGCGGGGGAGTACTGCGGGTGGCCACTCCCGGATGTGGGTTTCTAGACGATGATGGGAGAAAGGGAGGTTGGTGCCCAAGAGGCTCCGGTATCCGTCCACAGCCATGTGGGGCTGCGTCCTGCCTTGTCGTTTGACCTGCTTTACTCTAGTGAAGATGACGCTTCAGGAGCCATTAAATGTATGCTGTCTTTAAAATATTTTATTTTTAATAAATATGTGAATTATTTTCTCCCTTTGATCTAGAAAGACATAGGACAGAATTTTAGAGCTAAGAGGGAGCTTTGTGCTGTCATGCTTGCTGAGGCAGTGGTTTGAAATGGGGAGAGTGTTTGGAGAAGGGGAATGAAGAAGCAGCTCCAAGATGCCTGGACTCCTGCCCTCTCCCTGGCACACACCGGGAAGCCTTGCAGCCTGGGTCCTGTTAGGTGGGCATCTGATCCCAGGACGCACAGCCCAGCGTTCCGCAGCTGGTCGGGAATCTTCTGAGGGATTCTCGTTCTTCAAAGATGAGTTTAGAAGCCATCTTAGAATTGGTTAGAAAGGATGTGGAAGTAATTGTGTAGCAATCATGAAAAGACAAAGCACTGAATGAGAAAACCCCTAGCATTCCTTTATCTGAGCTCTGCAAAAACATAGTCACTCTTAGTTGTTCTGTTCATTGCCAACTATAAACGTAATCTGTGTAATTTAATGTTGTAGCTTTAAGTCCCCTCCTTCTCTCCCCAGAGAGAAAGCCAGGCTTCTGAACTCCCCGTTACTCTTTGCCTTGCTTCTGTTCTTGCATCCCTATGTTGTTTCATTTCACCAAGTTTTGGACTTTATATGGATAGAATTGTTTTTTTAACAGTCTGTGGCCTTGGTTTGAGAACATAAATGTTTCCTAGACTGAGGCATCAAGAAAACAGTCTGAATATTGTTTTCATTTTAAATCTAGAACACCTGTGATTTAAGACAGACACTTTATTGAGTGTTTACCTGTTTATCCTAAGGCAGTTTAAGAAAGTTAAAGGTTTCATTTTCTGTTTTGTTTTTAGATTTGGAACTTGGCCACAAATCGCCTCACTTTTCTAAACTCTTTCAAAATGAAAATGTCTGTGATTTTAGGAATTATTCACATGACTTTTGGAGTCATTCTGGGAATATTTAACCACATGTAAGTACAGATTTTTTTAAGCAATATTCATAAACCAGAGGTTTGGTATTTCTTAAATTTTGCTTCTTGATAGTAGACCATGTGGATACAAGGCAGCTAATACGATGGTACCTTGTATTTGTGATCTGTTTGCATTATATAGTTTTTTGGTCATTTCAGTGATTCACTCATTCAGCAAATATTTATTGAGCATATAGTATGTGCCAGGCACTGTTCTGGGCACTAGGGATTCAGTAGTGAGGAAGACAGAAAAAAAACTTACACCCTCATGTAACTTACATTCAAATAGGGGAGACATGTAACTTGTAACTTCATGTTTACTTCCAGAAGTGACTTTTGTCATAATTCTTTTTTATTTTAGAAATTGAAAAATCTTTTGTTTGCTTGTCTATTAGAACTTAAGAGTAAGAGAGTTTATCATTTTTCTCTAACTAGATTTTGTAATGAGACAGTAAATCATTTTTGCTGTCCTGCATCCGCTCTTTTCATGGGTATATCTGAAAACTAGTGTGAGTCATCACGGGACTAATGATATGCTGAAATAGACTCTTTTTTTCAGTCACAAGGAATTTAAGATTAATCCTTATTTTTTGTCTTAATCCAATCTTATTTGTGAGTTGATTGATCCCTTTTTTTCTTCTAGGCATTTCAGGAAGAAGTTCAGTATTTATTTGGTTTCTATCCCAGAACTTCTCTTCATGCTCTGCATCTTTGGATACCTTATATTTATGATTGTCTATAAGTGGCTGGTGTATTCAGCAGAAACCTCCAGAGTTGCTCCTAGCATTCTGATTGAATTTATTAACATGTTTTTATTCCCAGCTAGTGCAACAAGTGGTCTTTATCCAGGGCAGGTGAGTAATCCTCTTTTCTACCTTTGTGAACGTAAAAGAAGTCCTCCCAGTTACCTTTTTGTTTTGGTCAGTGGACGAGGAGAAGAGCTTTCCCAGACCTCCTGGGAGTGTGGGAGGCTCTTTCTCTGCGTGTGTTCCAGAAGGAGTGGCCGGTCCTGCTCTGAGCTCGGTGCTGATGGAGGCTCACTGCCACTCTGCAGCTGTCAAACCTGGTGGGAAGAAAAGGAGAACCACAGGGGCTCCCAGAGGCTGCCCAGCCCCCTGGTTTTCCATTTACTTCACAGTTGATCTCTGACTCCGCTATGTCATCAGAACTGGCATGTGGACCCCAATATGCTGGCCTCTCAAAAACGGCTTTCCTGTGATTGTCTGTCTGTGGGATGCCACCTGCATCCGCAGTGCGGCATGGTGGCTGAGAGGGTGGACCCTGAGGGCTGCCCACCCTGCTCGGAATCCCACCTCTGCCACTGCCTCTTGATGGAACTTTGAACAAATTGCTTATCTGTGTTTCAGTTTCTTCCTCTGTAAAATGGGATTAAAAGTAGGACCTGATTCACAGTGTTGAGTTAATATGTCCACCGTGCTTGGAAGAGTGCCTGGCACATACCAAATACTCAGTAAATGTTATCTTCTGTTGTAATTATGGTAGAGGTCATTGCACTGTGTAAGTGCCCGGCAGGTGTGTCCTGGCTGGAGGACAATGGTGGCGGCATTGCACATCGCATTGCACATCTGCAAGGACATAAGGAGAAACCCTCTCTGCAGCTGGTATCAGAAGCTGTGTTTCTCCTGAACCATGTTTTCTTCCTATTTTTTTTTAAATCTTGATCCTGAGAATGGACCATTTGGTTTTGTTTCTCATATTCCACTGACTGCTAGAAAATTTTAAGTCAGATTTGAAGCTCAACGTATATAAACGTAGACTTCATTTATGTGCTGCATATTTGTGTTCTTTTTGAACTTTTTGTTTCTACTTTTATTTATGTTTCTCCTATTCATGATTTTAAAATATTGTTTTTTTCTCATTTTATTTGAATGTAGGATATAGATAAGCAAGTAGGGGGGTTCAACAGGATGTAGGTACTATGGCCTGAAGAATGCAGGGAGGGGAACTATCTTTGGAAAGTACCTGCTATAAAACCTGGAAGTGTGCTTTCATGAATTATTCTTTAAATTCTCAACAATGGTCATGTGGGGTAGGGGCTTCGTCCCTGTTTTATGGTGGTGACCTGTGGCCAGGGCAGGCCTGGTGGCTGAGTAGCCAGTGGGGCTGGATTCTGGCCCTGGTCTCCCTGACTCCACAGCCAGGATTTCTGATCCAGCTCTGCCTGCAGCCCACCCTCTTCTCAGGATTTCAAGGGGCGAATTGTGGTGATGTGCATGATGAGATGTACATGGACAGTACTCCCTGTTCCAGGTACCCAAGTGGCACACGTTAGTCTGGGAACCTGTTTTTAACATAGGGACAGCGACAGGCATTTTTAAAATGAGTACGGCATGGAGTGTGCAAGTCTGGGCCCGTTTCCACATCCATCTTCCAGGTCCTTTAAAACCATACATTGCAGTGGCTGTGTCAGCATGGATGTGTTCAGCTCTTGAATTTGTTTTTAAGTAACTACAAGTCTCCCTTCTTAAAAAAAAGAGAAGGTTTTTGGCTCTGCTGTGTAGTATTTCAATATTTTTCACGTGTAGAAGTAAAATCTGTTTACTTCCTGCTCACTTCCTCAAGTAGTCTTCAGTGTAAAAAATAAAATTAAAACCAAGAATAGAAACAAGTTTCTGTTTAATTTAGAGTTTGTATTTTCCTATTTACAATATTTTCATAAAATTATTAGTTGAAGATTTGATTCTATTTAAATTTTCCTAAAAATTTCTTACTGGTCTAAACAAAATGTAATTTTACCACCGTATCATTAATATTATTCATTAATTCTAGAACTCATCTATTAGTTTAGAAAAATAAAGAAAAAGAACAGTTGAAAAATAAAATTTTTCTGTACCAATACTTATTTATAAAAATAAAATTAAAAATTTTACTTGGGTAGTTGTCATTTTAACCATTTTTAAGCGTATACTTCAGTGGCATTAACTACATTTACGACGTTGTGCTATCATTGCCACCAATCAGTACCACAACTTTTCCACCACCCCAAACAGAAACTGTCCCCATTAAGCAGTAACTCCCCATTTTTTCCTCCTTAGTCCTTGGTAACCTCTTATCCACCCTCTTTATGAATTTGCCTATTCCAGATAACTCATATAAGTGGAACCATGCAATACTGACAAATATAATTTGGTTTGGATTTATTTCTCTTCCTTGTTAATAAGTAAAGGAACATCTTATTTTATTCTTAGTGATTTAATCAACTGCACTAATGATGGTGTGTTAGCATGCCTTTGAATTATTAACTGATTTTCCCCTTCTGCACTAACAGGAGCATGTCCAGAGGCTGTTGTTAGTTGTCACAGCATTGTCTGTTCCAGTTCTCTTCCTGGGAAAACCACTCTTTTTGTTATGGCTGCACAGTGGGCGGAGCTGCTTTGGAGTGAGGAGAGTAAGTGTTAGTTTGGATGCGTTTGTGTAAATTATGAGCCTAGTCTCTGTTTAGTAATGAAAGTATTGGTACAGAAAACACCTTTCAGCGGGTCCTAGTCTCTTGATTTAAAAGCCAGAACTTCCTTTATGTAGCCCTTTGATGTTGCCTGTTGTTCAGAAGCTAAATGTGAAGGGCCTGCCATGTTCTGAGCCTGTAGAAACAGGTCCCGTGTAGTGCACAGCAACCCTGCTGGGAGTTTTAACTAAACCCTTCAGTACAGCTTGTCATAACTAAAAGGTTTTTTTTCCTTATTCTTGCCTCTTGATTTTTTTCTTTAAAGTGTTTTTTATTTAAATAATAGAACTCAATTATAGAAAATGTGGAGACTATAGAAAGAAGTATCTTAAGTCTCACTACCCGGGAACATTTGCAGATACCATTTTGTTGAATTTCTTCTAGACTATTCCCTTGTGGATGTAGTTCTTATTTTCTTTTAAAGAACTTTTTTATTCCCAAAGAGCTGAATCGTTATGAGAAAGGGGCTGTGCCCTTGGTTTTGCCACAGCCATGTAATTTTAAAGGCATTGACTCTGTCCTCTTTTGGTTGTTGGCAGAATGGTTATACACTTGTAAGGAAAGATAGCGAGGAAGAAGTCTCTCTGCTGGGAAGCCAAGATATAGAAGAGGGACATAACCAAATGGAAGATGTATGTAGAGAAGTGACAAGTGAGGAGGTAACCTTTTCAATTACTACTGATAAAATTAGATTCACCAACTGAGCTTTCATAGTGATAATCATCATGATAAAAATGATAACAATTTGCAATCTAAGATATGAAAACTGTTATTCAAAGCTTTCTAAATGCTGTTTTGGTAATAAAATTGGCATCATAATAAGAGTTCTGGGTCAGCATTTCATTGTTTCACTTTTACAATGGTATTTACATGATATTAAGTGATTTAAGGTGCCATGAATGTTGCTTTCAGAAGATTCCTCTATCAGTCCGTACTTTTTCATAGTTGCAAGGGATACAAACTCACTTCACATTTGGCTTCAAAGGGAAATTTACTAGCTCATGTCAGGACAAAAGTCGGTCTTAGGATGACTGGCTCCTGCGTCTCCAACTCCACACGGCCTTTCTTGGGCTTCTCTTTAGAAGTTGGCTTTCTATTCTTAAACCAGTTGGCCCCATGATGTTGAAACCTTGGTCACAGCCAGTCCTGGGCTTATTTTCTTCAATCAGGGAGGAAAGTGTTGTCACCCACTAATTGCCAGTCGGAAAAATCCTGATAGACTTCCATGATTGGCCTGGTTAGGGTGCCAGCGACTGTGGCTTGGGGTACAGGGTTAGACTAGGGAGGAAAGAGTTCCCCCCAAAGTAGGGAGGTGCCGTACTGGGCAGACAAATCCGAACATGCTACCAATGGTCTGTTTATTTTCTTAGAAACTGCATTTGGCTGTTTAACGAGGACTAGACAAATTTCTTTTAACTTAGATTTTAAAATTTTTATGTAATTTGGTGTTTTTATTTGGAACAATTAATTATTTCATAGGATAATAGAAGAACAAAAAAAAAAGCAGAGCTGGAAAGAATGTTGGAGTCATCTTGCCCAGTGTTTGCAGCTTTTTTCGTATCAGGGACCCCTTTTATAATTGTCTCTTATGGACCTCATGTTTCGAATGCTCTTGTCTACTAAACACACATTTACTAATAGTCTTCTAATCTTGTGGTTAATAAGTGTCTATTTTATTAGACTTTTCATGATTACTCATACTAGCTCAGAACCCTCACTGGCATGTCTGAGGGTTATGGCAGTTTGGGCATTATACTTTACTTCTTCTAGTCCAGCCCCTCAGTTTACACGTAAGAAACTAAGGCTCACAGTAGAAGGGGGGTGATGGGAGTGGGGATGGGGCCCTCTGTAGGTCATTGGTTAGGGGCAGAACCATTCGAGGAACTGAAATCTTCTGATTCACTGTTCCTCACACTCTAGAGTGTTCTCACCAATAATCCAGAAGCCATTTCTTTCATTTTAATCCTGAAAGTGGAATAAACCTTTAACTTGTAGAAGTATGCATGTAATATAATGAACCTAATACATGTTATATAATCTCTCTCAGTTTAATTTTGGAGAAATATTAATGACCCAAGTAATACATTCCATCGAATATTGTCTTGGATGCATCTCCAACACTGCTTCATACCTGAGGCTCTGGGCGCTCAGTTTGGCTCACGCACGTAAGTTTTTTGCTTATACTCAGAGTTTCCAAACTGTGTGCTCCGACACCCCGCGCCACTACTGGGAACTCACAGGGGACACTGCAAGATAGTTAAAAATTTCAAGGAAAACATAGCACCATCTTTCTAGGACCGAGGGAACTAGTACTTTTAACTCCTTAATAAGCATAATTCTTGGGTATTTCTTTTGGCTTAGGGGTGCGTGAAAAAATTACTGAGACGCTAAGCACTTTGAGAACTGAGAAGGCTTGGGAGACTTTGCGTAGACATTTTAAAATTCTCTGCTCTTACCAATATTATTTTTGTTATTACTACTGTTTAGTCATGTGCCTTACTGAGTATGAATATTCACTAGTGTCAAGCAAGTTGGGAAACAATGCTGACGGAACAGTGTTGATTAGGGGCAGCCCTCCCTTTGCCTGGCCCCAAATGTGCACATTCAGTTACCGTGGTTTAGTTTTACACCACCAGTCCCCCAACAACATGGTTCTGTTTCAGCTGCCATGGATTGTTAACTGTGAGTGGGTGCCTTGGGTACCAGCTGTGCTGCCAGGCCTCCAGCACACAGATCACCACGCGAGCAACACGTGCACGTCATGGCAGCAGCCAGTGGCATCAGTGTTGTGGTGAATGGTCTTGCGCTGACAGCAAAGTGTGCTGTTGTGTTGCCTCCTTATCTCCTGTGATGAACCCATGGGACGTTTTTTGAAAAATGGATTATCAGAAGAGGGAATTGGCCAACAAAGATGAAAGCGTAGCTGTGACCCCGCGAAGCTGATGTAGTCTTAGGAGAGGGTATGACAGTTTGCCAAGGCAGAGCTAGGATGCCTACTCTGTATCCTTAGTTACGCAACGAGAAGGCAAGCCTGTTCAAACAACCCTTGATAAGTTTTCTGACAAAGGAATAAAACACTTCAATGCTCAGTGTTTTTAAAGTTTTAAAAGTAGATTTACTATTTTTTTCATTTTCCTGTGTAAGAGAGATTTTAATGTTTTGACAAAAATTTTTGAAGGTCATGGAACAATCATAAATTTTCCCTTCCATTAAGGATGCTTTGCATGATTTTGACTTGCATAGTCACTTGTACGATCTTGCGCTACTGTGCAAAGCAAGGACTGCTTGTATTTACGAACTATCAGAAGATGACAGATAGGGGTGTTTGTTTTTTAAATAATATTCTTATAAGCATAGGCAGAGGTCTGGAGTTTTATGGCTGGAAGGGGTCACGCGGTCTGTCATCTTCATTTTACAGATGAGGAAACCAAAGCCCACTGAGGGTCAGTTCTTGGTAGTAGGGCCAGGCCTCAAAGCTGGGTCCCCCACTGCCTAATCCAGGCTGCTTTGGGAGTGGGCTTCTGGCTTTTCTGTAATGCTAAGTCTTCCTTAGTGTTTCAGAGATGATCACTGACCTGGTTAACTTGTACATGAGAAGCAGATTACGTATAATGTATGTGTGTGTTATTTGATGGGACGAGAATTCAGACTGCTCAGAGGGAAACCACATCCCACCAGGTCAATGAAGTGACTCCCTGGATGCAAATGAAAGTTAACTTTGAAAATGAATTCCTCTTCAGAGTTATCGGACGTCCTGTGGGCCATGCTGATGCCTGTGGGCCTGCGCGTTGACACCACGTACGGCGCTCTGCTGCTGCTCCCCGTCATTGCTGTCTTTGTCGTTTTAACAGTTTCCATCCTTTTGATCATGGAAGGGCTTTCTGCATTTCTTCACGCCATTCGCCTTCATTGGTGAGTTTGAAATTTAGCTTTGGAACTGATATTTTAAAAAATAATAATCCCCACCAAAACCTAATGCCAAATTTAGGCTAGTTCTTCTCTTCCTAACTCTGGGATTATCATTGAAAATAAAAGCAAGTTTATGCTTGCAGAATAATTACATATGTTTCATACTTTTTATTACTTTGGGTAATAAAGAAAAATAAAAATAAAGTTAAGAGATTTCTTTGTCTTATTATAAAGTATTTCTTATGCATCTGTTGTGTTTTATAGTATATATCAAGTTGCATGTTTGTATATCCAGTTCCCTAAGTGGAGAGAGAGGTTCTTATTACTTGTGTATATTCCTCCAAGGTATGTGGTAGCACATGAGGTGGCCTGACGTGTTCCCAACGTGTTTCTGTTACACATTGGGAAAGCCAAAATGGGTAGGATTTCGTCTAAGTAAAATTATTTATGTCAAGAGTACATGTGGAATGAAGCAGCTTCAGTATAAGTATTTTTTTTTTTAAATAACTGTTTTAAGAACTGTAGGAAAATGTTTTCACAATTTTCCAACCTTCCATTAACACATGGACTTTTTCTTTTTTAGGGTAGAATTTCAGAACAAATTCTACATTGGTGCAGGCACCAAATTTGTTCCTTTCTCATTTCATCTACTTTCATCGAAGTTTCATAACAATGACATGGCATGATTGTCTTGCTGAAACCAACAAGCTTTCAGATTTATGGAGAATTATCACGTTACAGAATTTCACTTACATCAAACATGATAGGAAAATTTCCCTCTTCATTGATTGCCTTATAATATAGCCAAATAATTCTGTAATATATACCTCTTCCTCATATGTTAAATATTTTGTAAATTCTACCAAGTTCAGAAATATAAATTTATTTTGGTTGTTTTTTGATGAGCAAATATCAGTTAATGCCAAATGTTACGTTAAAGTTATTTTTAAAAATTTAGAATTGGGGGAGAGGAGCCAATTTTGAATGGCTAATTGAAATTGGTCTTAAATTACTTGAATTCCTTTTCACCTTATTAAAAAAAAAAGTTATTCTGTCACTAAAGTTGTCAGATTAATATTTTCCAGTAGCAGAAGTAAAGCGTAGTTTTTATAAAATTTAATGACAGAAAATCAAAAGATTCACATTTATTCTGCTTGATTAAAAATATGCAAACATTTTTTATCGTATGCTACCTGGAATTACAAATAGAGGATTGTTTCTACAATTTTGTCTGTTTTAATAATTGGGAAAATGGGATAAAATAACATAAGATATGGTTATGCCACTTTGCATATATATATTTTAAAGACTCTTACCTTTACTTAAACCAATTCTGATAATTACCTGTTCTGAAAGATAAACTGTAAGACCAAGCCTTAAAACCCAGTGTGACTGTAGAAGATATATTATGGATATGAATTGAACTTAATGACTGGTTTGGCTGATGTTACTGAACCAAAAGGGTTTATATTGAGTGAGGAAAGGTCAAAAGTAGTATTTTGTGTATTCTTACAACACAATATAAATTAAGATATTTTACCATGAAGAGATTGCCTCTCTCCCTGAGAACAGTATAATGATCATTTTTACTTTCTAATGCTAAATAAAGGTCTGATTATTGTATTCAGAGTTAACCTTTCAAACTCGATTTAGACCAGTTGAAAATTCTTATTGTCACTAATTTGCAATCATCAGCTTATATTAATCTATTTATTTGACAGTTGGTTTTGAATGCATTTGAATCCTATTGATCTACTCTGTATACTCAGAAATTATGTTCCTTTTTTATTTTCTATTTTAATTGTAGATAATTATTTTCATAACAAAATCTAAAGTATGTTTACTTTTTAAAAATTTTGAGAAGCACCCATACAATTCTTAACATTAAAAGGCCCATTGTCACCATACTCCTTCACTCTTGTTTGTTGTTAGAGTTCAGCACTTTCATTACAAGTTCAAATAATGGTAGCATTGAATGAATGTCTTTGCAGGTAACTCCAAAGCTTGTTTGCTGAGAGGCATGAACTGAACATCACGTGTCATAGCTGTGACTCTGAAATTAAACTTTTTGTTACAGGAAAGATTCTTTTTTGCTGCTTAATGGTATGTTCCATAAAGCCAGTTTAGTTACTGCTTTTTGTCCCTCATATTTAAATATCAAACAAAATGATGCTGCTGAAACTCTTGAAAATGATTCCACCATCAAAGTTAAGTTTCCCCAGAAAGGTATATAATGTTGAACACTCTGTTGGGTGAATACCAAATTCAAACAGTGCTGTGAAGTCTTCAAACCCGCATTTCAAGCTGTAACCGATATCCCCTAAAAGTTGTCATTTTCGTTGCTTTACTCCAAAGATCTATTGTAATAACGATGGTCACGAATTCATCCTTTGGAAACCCAAGACTACAGGGCGTATTAACTGATTAGGAAACAAAGGGCACACAGTATTTGGTGGAATTCTTTATTGCCTTCCCTACTAGTAATTGTCACCAGGGCCACCTTTTAATTCTAATTAACATCTCAGTGGGGTGTAGAACAGAGAAGGATGAGTCACTTTTCAATCAAAACCACCATGTAATAGTTATATAGAATGTAATTATATAAAACTGAATTAATAATCCTAACTTTTGTGAGAGAACTCTCTGGAAATATAGTTTGATAGTGTCTTTTAGGCATCGGATAATTTTTATTTCTTTATGAAGTGTTGGTTTCAGTGTCATATTGCTCATGGAGGAGTTGCTCTGTTTTGTTTTTGTTTTTAAGCTATTTGGTAGAACTATTATGTAAACAATTTTAAGACATGCTTTGTTTCCTTGATAGCAAATATCCCAGGGGAAAATTGTCAGTTATCTGGATGATGCTAAATATCTGTTTATTTTCCTAAAGATAAATGTTATCATGGCCACATTTTTCATTTTCATTCAGATGTTTACTGCCGTGTGTTAATGGAGATCTAAAATAAAAACCCAAAGGATTTCTTCAGTAAAATAAAATTTGATTTTCATCTGCAATGATGGAGAATTAAAAAGTAGCCCCATGACCAAGGGTGTTTGGATAGGAATCACTGTAAACTTGGTGGACTCTCCATTGTTGACAGGACTTTGAAAAGATACAGCTTTCACTGAATGCTGCTCTGTCCTCATTTCTGGTATGGATATTATATGACAACACTTTGGTCTCATTTTCAATTTGTAGAAGTTGAAGGCACAGAGTACCTATAGCATAGGTAAATATGATATTTACATTTTAAATATTCAGGCATTTTAAGGCCTGATTCATTTTGGAAAACCAAACGGTAAATTTCTACAACTGTTCTGCAGTCTTTTGTTAAGAACAATAAATTTCTCTATTAAAAAATGTTTAAAGGCACATTTGTTTGCATGCCATATGGTATATTTCCCCCAAGGCTATTAAGATATAAGGCAGTTGGGAATAATAGAGTTTTCCTACAGTCATTCCATTGATGCTGAACTTTGGTTTAGAATTTTAAAACTAGAACATTCCACTTGATCTTTGATGGGAAAATCCAGCATGAAAACAGTTGTCCAAAGGCCCAGTTGAGTAATCCTTGGGCTCAAGGCGCAGGGAGGGGATGAGAGTGGACAAGTTAACCTTTGGCTCTACCAGTGCATGAAAGGACAAATTTGTATCTTCCTGTCAGTATGGAACTTTATTTTACTAAAGAGAAATAAATGTATATATTTTTAAAACGGGATTGTTTTGCTTTCTTACGACCCGGCTTGGCTAGAAAGCCCCTGAGAATTGGGCCTCTCGTCCTTCCCTGATGCCCCTGGAACTTGTCCCGACCTGCGACTCTATTCGCAGTGTATTTGCCCTTCGGACGGACGCCGCTTCATTCCTAGCGGCTGCGGGCGGAGACCCCGGTGCAGCCTCTGCCTCGTCCGCTACCGTGTGGCCGTGGTCAGCCTTGGCTGCGCCTCCTCCTGGGCCTGATGCTCGCTGACGGGGTCGACACAGGCGGGGCTGGGAGAACTAAGCCGCGCGGCGCCCGCGAAGCGCTCGGTAACCCAGGCGCCCGGTCCGCCCCCGGCCGCACTCGGAGCGGGGATGCTGGGCCCGCGTTTGCGGGAGGAGCCCCTGCTCGCCGTCCCCAGGGCCGCGGCGCATCGTGCGGGAGTCCTGGCTCGTGCTCCTGCGAACGCGGGCGCCGGGTGCGGGCCGCGCGCGGGAGCTCTGCGGCCCACGCGCGGGAGGCGGCCGCTGCCGGGACGCCCGTTGCTAGGGGCGCCGTTGTCGGGGACGCTGGCCCCGCGCTCGGCTGCTTCCGCCCAGCCCCGGTCGGCCCCTGCGCGGCGCCATGGACGACCTGCGGGTGCTGTGGATGCGCGACCGCGTGTACACGGCCTTCGGCATCACCGACCCCCACCTCTTCGAGGATCTGCTGAGCCGCGACGACGGCGAGGCCGAGGACGTCATCCTCCACTTCCTCAACCAGACGAGCGACGAGGAGGGCGCCCTGACGCTCTTTTTCTACCGCACGGTGGTGCCGGAGGAAGTGGACGTGGAGGTGGAGATAGGTGAGCGGCCCCGGGCGGCAGGGCGCCCCTGGAAACCCCTCGAAGGAAAGCGCCCACCCGTTGGCCCCTCCGCCGCGCCCCTTCGACTTACGCCCTGCGGCTGCCTCCTGCCCGTCCCCCCCCCATGTGAGGCGCCGCAGGGCGCGCCCACCCCCGGGTCTCGGCCTCAGGTACAGCCCACAAACATTTATTGTCGCCCACCCCCTGCAGACGCTGTCCTAGGCTCTGGGTGAACTGGGCCGTCGGCTCTCCTCCTGGTCTATTTGGCAAGTGGAACCTTGAATCAATAATCGCAGCAAACCCTTACTTAGCACTAACTCTGTACCAGGTGCTGTTCCACGTGCTTACTTCAACTCGTGAATCCTGTGAGGGACGTGTATTGTTATCCCCGTTTTACAGATGCGCAAGCTGTGGCCGAGAGGTTAACACAGGCAGTAGGGATTCAAGATACTAGGGGTCCCTACCTAATGACAGCATGCAATAGACGCGTGAACCCGGAGGTGCAGGCTCTCACAGAGGTGCAGCAAAGCAGTCTTTCCTATTGTGCTAAAAAATAAAGATGTACCCAACCAAGGTTTATGAAAAAGTGATAGTAGATTTTAAATGTTTGCGTTGAACATGTTAGCACTTTAAACACCAAAAAATGACAGTGGCTGGCTGGCTCCCCAGAACCCTCTGTGGAGGTGGAGCCCCAGCGAAATGGCGCGTCCAGCCCAGCCCTGGGGAGGCCCAGGCCACAGGGGCGGGTAGATGAGGAGGAGGAGTCCAGGGGCCCTCCGGGCAGGTGCGTGGCTGTGGAGGAGCAGAGGACGCACAGGAGCTGTCTCCTAGTGCCATGAACTGGGCAGCGGGCGGCCCACTTCACCCAGATCAGTGTCAGGCTCCTGTGCTAGACAGTAGTCCTGGGAGGGCTTCTGTGTCCGCTACAGACAGGGCCTCTCGTGGGCCATGGCTGTGCCAGGCAGACTTATTTTTTTCTTTTTTTAAAGGTATTAGACACATTTATTTATTTTTTAATATATGTTATTTGTTTGCACAAAAATAATCCATGTATTCAACATAGGAAAATGCGAAACAGCGAAAACAACAATAACCCAGAGAGATGACCACAATAGCATCTTAGATCTAACCTTTCAGCCTTCTATTTTTTTCCCCAGACTGAAGCTTTACATTGTAACAGGACCTCAAATTTAGACTCTTTCGTTATCACTAAGAGAAATTATGGATATAAATATACCAACAGGCTTGAATATTTAACATCTGCCACAATTTCAGTAACCCTGTTTTTGCACACTTAAACATCTATCTCTATCTCTTTCTCTGTATCTTTATCATCTAGGGAAGTGACGCAACCCTCTGGTGACCTCCGAGGCCTTCTGGATAGCTGGGTGGCTGACCTCTGCTCTGTGTATGCTAACACGTGTTTAACCCCCGAATCTCCTGGCTGGGAGCCCCTGACCTATGTGGAAGTAGATTTCTGTCTCAGATCATAGGGTCCTCCTGGTTCGTCCTTAGTCCCTCCAGAGGATGCTCAGAAACCCCCTGCCAGCTGCGACCTGTCTGTCCTCCCCATTCTCCTCCCCACCTCTGTGACTGTCACCCACCCTCCGCTGATGAGGCTGTGGGCCCACGAAGATGCTCTTGGACAGTCCCATCGGACCCCTTCTGGGGGAGCGGGGCAAGCCCAAGGCCCTTCAGCCCTCTTTTCTCTCTACCTTTCCGCCTCCTCTGGTCCAGACTTCTCTCTGATCCTAGCAAAGCAATCTTATGAATGAAGACAAATAGATTCCGGTGAGAGTGGTGGTGAGAACGAGTAGCGTCTACATCAGCAGCGGCTAACCCAAGACGCTCCGTTCTAATAGGTACATGTGTATTGTTTCCAGAAATAACAAAATGCACCAATACTGTACATATCATTTAAAAACTTGCTTAAATTTTTTGGATTGCACATTACTGGAATACATGTTCTTTTAAAAATTCATATAACATAGTATTATATAAAGTAAAAGCAAAAAAGCAACCTTTCATCATTCCTAAACCCTAGTCCTACTCCCATTACTATATGTAACCATTATTGTTATTCTGGTGTATATCCTGCCAGATCTTTTCCCATATATCTATGTATGTATGTATGTATCTATCATCTATCTGTGTATCTTTCTCTCTAGCCACCTGTCATCCTTCTATCTATCCATTTATGTATGCTTTTCTCTGTATAATGATATTTATATAGATATTGATAACATATGCACACAGAGAATTCCTAAATCATAAATATTATTATTTTGTCTTGTCTCTCCTGCCCCCCCAACATAGGTCAGAGATTTTTCATGTCTATATCTATAAATTCACATAAATTTTTGGATTTTAACTGCCATATGTATACAGTATTTTATTTACCCATTCCCTAATTAATGGACATTTAGCTTTTCACAGTATTTCATTCTACAGTGACAGTGTACACTGATCTTTGCACACGTTTTGTATTTCTGTAGGGTAGTTTTATAAAAGTGGCATTGCTGGGGGGTGGGTGTGTGCATATAAGATGTGGCTCTGCGTAGCTGCTTTGCAGAAAGCCTGTGCCAGCACACACCCAGCCACGGCGGAGGATGCCTGTTTCCCCACATCCTTGCCAATTCTGACTCTCATCAATCTTTGTAGTTTTTGCCAATCCAGTAGATGAAATGTGGATGCATTTCGTTATTTTAATTTCCATTTGGATAATTAATGGGGAAGTCGAGCTTGTATTTCCTCTGGGCTGGTCTTAACGAAGTGACCTTTCTTGTGCCTGTCTTCTCTCGGCAGAATTTGCACGAGCCTCCCTTGCTTTCACCCAAAACTATCTCCAGTACCTATAATATTCCAAAGTCCAAACCCTCCTGTGGGGAAACTAAGAGCAGCATCTCATGCAATGAAGCAAGTACAGTTTATATTTTCTTTGCTTTTCTGTGGCTATAAAGATGACGAGTTACCTGCCCCATCCAAAGAGGAAGAGGAGGAAGAAGACGCTGAATCTCAAAAGAGAGAGTCGGTGGATAAAGCCCCAGGTGTGGCACTGGGAGGGGCACCTGGGAGCCTGGGCTGAGCAGAATGGAGGGAGCCTTCCCCAGAAGCAGGTGCTCACCTGCCTAGACTAGAATCATTTTTTACTTTTACCTTCAAAAAGCTAAGACTTGGTTTCAAGTAGAGAGGGAGACATGCTGGGTTGTTAAAAGGTATATAAGGTAAAAACACCCATTCTTGTATAGACAGTATCTCAGCTGAATGAAGAACAACTGGTATATACTGTATTTTGTAGACAAGGCTTTCCATTCCACCCACAGGTGCCATTTCTTTTAGAGAATATCGGAGGCACAATAATGAAAGATACACTTTATTGAGGTGGAATTCATGTAACCCAAAATTAACCATTTAAAAATAAATAAAAATAAAACAAAACGATAGAAATGAACCACATTCAGTTTCATTTAGTACAGCCACGATGTGCAAGCACCACCTCTACCTAGTTCCAAAACATTCCCACACTTCATAGTGAAACCCCATACTTATTAAGCAGTTTCTCCCCAATCCCCCTTCCCCCAGCCCCTGCGTCCTGTCTCTAAGGACTTCTCTATTCTGGACATTTCGTATAAATGGAATCATACAGTAGATGGCCTTTTGCGTCTGGCTTCCTTGATTTAGCATCATGCTTTGGAGATTGATCTGCATTGTAGTGTCGGATCAGTACTTCATTTCCTTTGGCATAATACTTTTTAAGTCTCAGACTTTACTGATATTTACTTGAAATGCTATAAATACTCAAGAATGCACCAGGACACTGGAGGTCCTTTGCAGGCCTTGAGTGATCTCTCTTCCAGTGGTCACGTGGCTTCAGCTAAATGCTCTGACCCTGTTCTCCAGAGCAGTGATCTCATTGCCCTCCCTGCAAAAAGGGGACATTTGGCAATGTCTGGAGACATTTTTGGTTGTTACAGTTGAGGGGGGTGGGCAGTGCTGGAAGCCACGGATGCTGATAAATGTTCCTACAAGGCACAGGAAAGACATCTCCCACCCCACCCCCCCAGCTCAATAAAGAATGATCTGACCCTAAATATCGATAGTGCCGAGTCTGAGAAACCTGGCTCTTGACCCTCCACATCACCGGCAGAGCCCAAAACCCCATTCATCCTGTAATGATCAGGAGAAACAGGATTTCGGTGATATATGGCATCTCTTAGTCATCTTCATTTTTTGTCAAAAGAATTTATTTTTAACCCAAATATAATCCCCTTGGTAGTAAAGCTTGGGGAGGAGCTTGGGGAGTTTAGAAATAAAGGACATCTATTTGTAATACGGCCTAAGTTGGTTTAGTTGAGGCAGATGGGTTATTGAGACTGTTTTAGGGGCAGAGACACCCTCTACACATGGCTTTAGTCACCAGTAAATCTGTGAATAAGAAGGACTTGGGTGGGAGGAGGCTGCTTAGATTGGAAGGACAAGGAGGGCCAGCCCAACGAAGGAAATTATCTTAAACTCCAAGTCAATATTTCAGTGTATTTTAGACTGTTAAGATATTACTGGTGCTGTGCTAGTGTTGGTATTACTGTTTATAGATTTTTTTCCTTGTGCCAACCAATGAGCCAGGTGTTTAACCTACCCCACATCTGATCCTCACCAGAACCCACCCCCCACTTTATAGAGAGCAGAGAGGATTCAGATCCTAAGTTGATTTGATTCCAAAGCCACACTGTCTTTCCACACTGCCTTTCCAAGAAAAAGCTGAATTGCCCAGGGAAAGCTTTTCCTTCTTTGTAATCACTAGACTTGTCAGAAATTCCACGTGCTGCGACTAGGTGTCTAGAGGATTCCAAGTCTTCATTGCTAATGGAGGACTCGAGAGACATTTTATTTAGACTACATTTCTTTTACTTTCCTGTGAGTTTCAAGTTTCCTAGTGGAAAAAGAGTAAATGCTAACATGTTAGCTGCAATTCTCGTCATAATGAAAAAACCCTTTTTAAGTAAAAATCTCAGAGGAGTCACACATTGGTCACACAGGTTAAATTTCTGATTGTGGACCTGTCAAAAATGCAATACAGTTATCCTCAATTACTATATAAGTCAAGGCTACATAGGATCTCTTTGTAAAAAGTGTCAGTCCAGTTTTTTGATCATGTGCCTATCACATGAAATATAGTGTTGTACAGAATACAGATCTGGTCTTCACGGTAGGAAATCTAATTTTCTGATTATTTCATCTCACCTGTGGAATAATGTTTTGCAGCTAAGGATGTGTGGCCAAGAAGTGATTCCATGGGTGAACCTTCAGTCAGCGTTGACGGAGAAGACATGACCCAGGAGATTTCAGACACACTGCCTGCTAAAGTACGCCTGACTCCTTCTCTTTCGGGGCATCATGGGGGAATTAGGGCTCTCTGAGGCATCAGGGGAGCCAGCATGGTTCATTCAAGGAGCATTTTTATATTGGAATGGTGAGCATGGGGTCCTGGGTTGGGGGTCCCTAAGACCATCCTCAGGATGATGAATCGCTAGAAGGACACACAGGACCCAGAACATCTGCTGGGCTCACAGTCATGGTTTATGACAGTGAAAGGATACAAATTAGAATCCACAAAGGAAAAAGGTGCATGGGGTGAAGTCCAGGAGAGACCGCTGGGGTCATAGGGATAGTGCTCAGTTCTCCAAGCAATGTGTGACCGTACACACGAGGTGTTGCCAACCGGGGGTGCTCACCTGAGCCTGGGGTCCAGAGATTTTACTGGGGATCAGTCTTGCAGGCCTGGAATGCCCGCAGGACTCAGACCCCCCCTCCCAGAGATCAGACTGATAAGAGCAAGGCTCAGGGCCCCTGCCATAAACCACACTGGGAGTATAGACTACCTGGAGTGGCCCAGGGCCCCAGGTGTACAAAGACAGCTTTATCAGGATATTCTAAGGGCTTAGAGGTTACCTCCCAGGAGCTAGTCAGGGACCCTTCTTGAGGATCTTGGAAACATCCTGGGTTTCAACAGCCCATTAATTGCTCCAGTTACCTAATTGGTTTGCTGCAATTAATAGGCTAGCAAAGCTCTATGTGGGCTTTTTCCCAGGTGAGATTATTCGAGATTATTCAAGAGTGCCAGTTAGTAGAAGAGTCAGGTTTTGTGTTCAGAGTCTGGGTGCAGTTCGCTCCTTTGTGTCGTATGGTTGTGCTCAATGAGAATTGCGTTGAAAGGAAAACTCAGGTGTACTTGAATATTGGGTTCTCTGGGTGAACGGATATGTCTCGGTGTGACATTTTTTGCTCCCTGTGTTTCAGAAAATTGTTAAGCATATCACAGAAAATGTTTATCTCCATGTGACATGTACTCCAGTTCCAGAGGAGTTTCTGGGCCAGAATGTGGTGTTTTTTCTCAGAAACACGAAAGGTAGATTTCTGTTTTGCCTGTGTGTGTGTGCGTGATTCTTTTCTCTATATATTTTCTTGAAAATATCACTTAATATTAAAATATATTCTTAATTCTATATATAACCATTAGAGGAAGATTCAAAATGACAGGACCCTGATTAAGAGGAGCTTTGGTAAGCTTTCTATGTGTGGCTGTGCTTTTTAAAATGCATGTGCCACTCAGAGGAAGTTGAGTTCATTCTCTAGGGTGACTCTGGGAACGCTGTTCCCACTGTGTGTTCGCACAGCACCAGTCCGAGGGGTCTCCAGCTCTAGGTACCACAACCACATTACCTGCTACGTGCAGCACTGGTGGGCTGCTTGTGCTAACCCATGAACCAAGTGGGTCGGCACTTGTTTCAGTTTCTCAAAGGCCGAGGGATCCATTGGAATAGAAAGTTGCAAGTATTCCAACCTGTGACTTGCACATCCCTTTGTAGCCACTTAGGAAGAAAGGAAACACTCCTGTCTGCTTGGAAATGTTGACCGTTTGCCATTCCTCCCCTGTGATCTTATCCTCTGAATTTGTTTCTGTTTAGAGGCTGTCACTGAAGCTACTGACATGAAGGAAGCTATGGAAATAATGCCGGAAACCATGGAGTATGGGATTATAAATGCGAATGTGCTTAGCTTGCTGAAGAACGTTATCTGTCAGGTGAATATGAGGACAGAAGAAATCTCAGCTTTTTAAAGGTTAAGGCCACTTGATTCATTTATCTCAGGCATACGTAGTTGGCAGCTCATCTGTGCCAGGCACTGCCTGGGTGCTTATACTCACGGGAAAGACATGAAAAAACAAATACATAATCAAGGAAATGCCAGGTAAAGGCAAGTGTAAGGAGGAAACAAGCCCAGGTAATGTGATGGAAATTGAGTGTGGAGGGCGGCAAGGGGAGGCCTCGGCATCGCTGAGCAGGCCACGTCTGAGCCTTTTTTACAAAAAGATCAAAAAAGTCATCAGCAGGCTAACTTCACTAGGCATGTTGGAAAAAGTAACACGGAGGGACAAGCGGTAGGAAAGGCCCCTCTGAGATGACGTCAAGTGAGACCCGAGTGAGGTGGCGGCGCCGGACACGTGCATTTGGGGCAGGGCATCGCGAATGCGCAGGCGCAAAATGGCGGCGGCCCCTGCGTCAAGCGCGGCGGCCTCACTTCACTAGAAAAATGAGGCAGCCCGCAAACGAGGTCGGAATTACTTAGGTGGGAACCCTGGCACCAGAACGGACATGTAGAACAGCTGCAGGAGAGCCAGAGGCGGTGAGAGGTCGGTCGAGCTCAGCTTCTGTAAGTGAAAGGAGTGAGCAGCCCCCTCCTGGGGCGCGCGGCCCTGGCTGTGGAGACGTGGCGGCCGCAGAAATGCGGCCCGGATTCCGGGCCAGGGCGGGAAGGGGAGACCTCGCCTTCCACAAGTTGAGGTTGAGGGTCGAGGCCGGTCCGGGGGAATCCCTGAGGGATCAGCGCAGACACTGGCCTCGGCCCAGCCCTCGGGGCAGCGACTTCCGGCCTCCTACCAGCGGCCACTGGGAAGTAAAGAGCCAGGGCACCTTTTTTTCCGTTGGATTTTGTTTTTTTGTACGTGGCTCCTCGTGGTCTGGCGGATACCTGATGGCCCAGTGCAGGCACTAGCCTAGGCTTTGGTGGGCAGCAGCTTCTGGCCTCACGTTAGCATCTATCAGGACTTAAAGAGCCAAGGCCCCTTTTTGTTTGTTGGGATTTTTTTTCTTTCCCTTTTTTGTGTTTTTTTTTTTTTTTTTTTTTTTTTTTTTCTGGTGGATCCCTGAGGGACTAGCACCAACGCTGGCCTAGGTTTCCACCTGGAAATCTGCACTTTCTAGCTTCCTATAAGGAGAGACTTCCAGAGGTCATGCACCTTTATTTTTTCTTCCTTGTTCCCCTCATCCCCACCCCCTGGGTATTTTATCTATTAGTTTGGTTTTTTTCTTTTCTTTTTTTATCTCTTGCTTTCTTTCCTTTTTTCTTTTCTTGTTCATGGTCTGGTGAACTGAAGAGTGGGAGAACTAGATTTCCGGTGACCCTGACATAATACTCAGAATATTCAATTCTCAACTAAAATGGAGACAGGAAAGCATGGCCCAATCACAAAATAGAAGATAATTTGATGGAAACCTGCATCACTCTGATACCAAAGCCTGGTTAAGACATTACAAGAAAAGAAAATTATTGACCACTTTATGAATATAGATACGAAAATCCTTAATAAAACCAAATCCAACAGCATATTAAAAAGATTATGCAACATAACCAAGTGGGATTTATCCCAGGAATGCAAGAGTTGTTCAACATATGAAAATCAGTCAGTGTAATACACTACAGAAATAGAGTGAAGGAAAAAAAATGATACAATAATTCAGCAGTTGCAGAAAAGGATTTTGACAAAATCCAGCACTGTTTCTTAATAAAAACACTCAGAAAGCCAGGAATAGAAAGGAACTTTCTCAACATGATAAAGGCCATTTATGAAAAACCCACAGCTACCATCATACTTTAACCATCATAGTGAAGGACTGAAAGCTTGCTCTCTAAGATCAGGAACAAGAAAAGGGTGCTCACTTTCACCACTGCTGTTTAATCTTGTACTAGAAGATCTGGTCAGAGCAATTAGCCAAGAAAGAGACATGAAACATACAAATTGGAAAGAAAGAAGTAAAACTACCTCTATTTGCAGACTTTTTCTATTTGTATATAGGGAAAACCCAAAGGAATCCATAAGAAAAGAAAAATACTAGCACTAACAAATATTTTTAGCAAAGTGGCAGGGTACAACACATAAAAAAAGTTGTTTTCCTGTAGACTATATTTGAACAATCTAAAGAAGAAATTAAGAAAACAATTCCACTTACAACAGCATCTAAAGGAATAAAATATCTAGGAGTAGATTTAACCAAGAATACAAAAGACTTGTACACTGAAGACTATAAAACAGTGCTGAAAGAAATTAAAGAAGACCTAAATAAATGGCAAGATATTCTGTGTTCATAGACTGGAAGAGTTCATATTGATAAGATGTCAATGTTACTTAAAGCAATCTACAAATTCAGTGCAATCCCTGTCAAAATTGCAATAACCTGTTTTGCAGAAATGGAAAAACCAATCCTCAAATTTAAGGGGATTGAATTTGCAAGGGACCTCAAATAGCCAAGCAATGTTGTAAAAGAAGAACAAAGTTGGAGGACGAACACTTTCCAACTTCATATTGTACTTCAAGGCTACAGTAATGAAAGCAGTGTGGTACTGGGGTAAAGATAGACAAATAGACTGGTAGAAAGACTGGTAGAACAGAATTGAAAGTCCAGATTTAGACCCGCACATCTATGACCAATTGATTTTTGACAAGGGTCCTAAGTACAATGGGAAATTAATATTGTCCTCAACAGTGGTGCTGGGAAAACTGCATATCCACATACAAATGAATGAAATTAGACTCCTAACTCACACCATGTAAAAAAATCAACTCAAAATGGATCAAGGACCTAACTATAGGAGCTAAAACCATGACCCTGTTACAAGATAACTTAAGGGCAAATCTTTATGATCTGGGATTGGCAACAGATTCTTAAATATAACACCAAAAGTATGACCAACAAAAGAAATAGATAAATTTAACTTCATCAAAATTAAAAACTTCTGTGAATTAAAAGAAATTATCAAGAAAGTGAAAGAATAGACTATAGAATGAGGAAGTATAGTTGCAAACCATGTATCAGATAAGGGCCTAATATCCAGAATATATTAAGAACTTTCACAATGTACAAGGTTGAACTAGAGCTCAGGGAATTCATCCAGCAAATATTTATTGAGTATCAACTGTATTCTATGGCAGTGAATGACTCAGACAAGGTCTCTAACTCATGGAGCTTACATTCTAACCAGGAAGAGCGACATTAAACGAGAAATGAGAAAATAGTGCTATGTTGGATAACGGTGATGGTTAAGGAGGAAAATAAAGCCCGGAAGGAGCATAGGTTATGTTGGCAGGTAGGTAGGGCTTCTGCAATTTTGGATGGATTGGCCAAGAAGACCTCACGGAGAAGGTCTTCTACGACATCCACAATATCCTGTCTTGCTAGGACTATTGCAGTTGCCTTCTAATCAGTCTCCTGAATTCTACTCTTGCTCTCTGTACCACATTCTGCACATGCCAGTCAGTGATCCCTTAAAACACAGGAGTCATGGGCATGGAAATAGTGAAAGCCAAGGGTCTGAATGAAACAACCCCAAGAGAGAATACAGATGGAGGAGCTGGATGTAGAAGGAGAACTAGGGGATGAGTGGGGCAGAAACCAAGAGAAGAAAGCGCTTCATGGGAGAAGAGGATGAACAGTTGTGCTGCAGGCTGCTGGAGGTTGAGAAGTCAGGGGCAGAGAAAGACTATTGGGCTTGGCCATTTGTGACTTCCTGAGAGTGGTCAATCTGGAGCCAGTGGATGTTGGTAGGAGTGAGTTGAGGAGTGAGAAGGAAAGTGTTCTAGTTTGTTAATGCTGCCAGAATGCAAAACACCAGAAATGGATTGGCCTTTATAAAAGGGGGTTTATTTGGTTACACAGTTACAGTCTTAAGACCATAAAGTGTTCAAGGTAAGGCATCGACAGTTGGGTACCTTCACTGGAGGATGGCTGGTGGTGTCTGGAAAACCTGTTAGTTGGGAAAGCACGTGGCTGGTGTCTGCTTCAAGTTCTGGTTTCAAAATGGCTTTCTCTCAGGATGTTCCTCTCTAGGCTTCAGCTTCTCTCCAAAATGTCACTCTCCATTGCTCTTGGGGCATTTGCCCTCTCTTAGCTTCTCCAGAGCAAGAGTCTACTTTCAGTGGCCATCTTCAATCTGTCTCTCATCTGCAGCTACTCTCTCAGCCTCTGTGCTTTCTTCAAAGTGTCCCTCTGGGCTGTAGCAAGCCTGCTCCTTCTGTCTGAGCTTGTGTAGTGCTCCAGTAAACTAATCAAGGCCCATGCTGAATGGGCGGGGCTGCACTTCCATGGAAATCATCCCATCAGTCATCACCTACAGTTGGGTGGGTTGCATCTCCATGGAAACCCTCAAAGAATTACAATCTAATCAACACTAATGCATCTGCCCACACAAGATTATAGCAAAGATAATGGCATTCTGGGGGACATAATACATTCAAACTGGCACAGAAGGATTTCACTGAACACGTTACACTTTGAGTTTGGCCAGCTGGGCATTCCCTTTAGAACAGCCTGCACATGTTTTTCCATCCAAGAGCGCTCTTCCTTATCTGGATAACATCTTTTCCTGGTGTGGCTTCCAAGGACTCAAGAACATTGTCGACCTTTTCTTAAGCAAACTAAACTTTTCATTATAAAATATCGAAATGTAATGTAATTAGTTCTTAAAAGGTTGCATGCATTGGGAAACTCACAGATTATAGGATTTCTCTCCTTGCTGTTACTTTCTCTTGGTAAGATATGTTGTAAAAAAATCATTTTCCCCCTGATTACAAAAGGAATAAATGCTTGTTATAAAAACTGAAACATTACAGAAATATATAAGCTAAACAGTGGAAGATCCCTCTAATGCCTCTAGCTCACCAGAGGTAGCCACTGTAAAATCCTACAGATGTCCAGTCATATCATATGGATGACTATTCCATAATTTTTTTATCCGATGCTTTGTCATTATATTTTATCCACCATTTCTAGGCATTTACAGAGGTTGCATAATACTTGAACCAGAAGACATTGGGAAACAAACCAATTTTGCCATTTATTCATCTCTACATTGTAGTCTTGACTCCACCCTCACTCCTTAAGTGAAAATATTTTCCGGGCTGAGTCTTTGGTGGTCTCCTTGATTGTCAGATCCAGTGGTGTTTTGTCAGCCTTATCTCTCACAAACTCTCTTGTGCTGTCAGATTCTCCTTGTCATATGATCTACATTGGCTATTGCTGGGTTGGATCCGGCTGAGTTATGACCAGGAGTAGCAAAAAAGCTGTCATCTGAAGGGTGAATGTGCATCTTGGCCAAGGAGGAGAGCCAGAATTAGCTTTAAAGAGTGGCATTGGGAATCAAGTCCAAGGGATGAGGATGAGATCTTGAATGGGAAGCAATCAGGAGCCAAAGAGATGAGAAAGAAGAAGTATCCTGGGATGAGGGATGAGGCAGAGGTTCACGGTATTCTTCCAGTTCTTCACATTTAGGGATTTTCAAGTTCTTTCTTCAGCCTTCTTTTATATACACCTCCTGCTGGATGATTGACTTCATGTCCATGATTTCAAAATATCTAGTGTTCAACGGTAGGCTCAGAGCTAGATCTTGTATTGCTAAATGCATTCTGACCTGACAGAGTCAGACTCAGTACGTTTGTTCTCCAAACGTGCTCCTCCTTTGTTCTTTTCTTCTAGCCAGGTTAATGGCATGGTCATACAGTCAGGCCTTGGAGCTGTGAGGTTACCTGTTTGACTTTCAAGTGCCCTTAGGTTTGCTTCCCAAGAGTCTCCTGAATTTGTGCCTTCCTTCCCTCTTCTGCTGCTCCTGCTCCAGGTCAGGCCCTTGTCATTTCCTGTTTTGACTATCCTGTCAGCCTTCTAACTGGACTTCTCTAACCTTTCCCCCCACTCAATATATTCTTCACGTTGTCACCAGTTATCATTTGCAAGCAGAAAGCGGATCATGCTTCCCTTTACCTGACAACATCTGAAGGCTCCTATTCACTGTGGAAGAAAGCCCCATTCCCTTAGCTTGACGTTCATTCTGGCCTCACCTTGTACATCTAGCCACACCTCTCATTCCTTCCTCATTCTCCACCCCAAGCACACGCTTTATATTTCATCTAACTTAGAGGAATTACCACTTCGCAGACATCCTGTGGTAGTGCTTATATAGTTTCTCCCATCTCAGATACCTTTTCCTCCTGCTTCTGACTTTATAATCACACATGCCTTTGAAGCCTAATTCGGAGATCTGCTTCTCTCTCCATCATTAGAAAGACTCACTTCCTTCTGTGCATTCCTAGAGTGGTGTGTCCTTATTATGGTGCTTTAGATGAGACTTCTAGGCTTTAAGCAAAAATTTGGGACAAGAGCCATTTATTCCAGTGGTTTTCAACTGGGGGCAATTTTACCCAAGAGCAAATTTGCCAATGACTAGAGACATTTTTGGTTGCCACAGTTAGGAAGGAGATGCTGCTGGCATCTTGTGGGTAGAGGCCATGGATGCTGTTTAGCATCCTGCATCACACAGAATAGCAACCCCCCATCCCATAACAAAGTATCATCCAACCTAAATGTCAAGAGTGCCAAGGTTGAGAAACCTGATTATTTCAAAACACATTATTTAAGTGCCTTTTATATGCCAACTACTATTCTTGTGCTGGGGATCTGCAGATGAACAGGATATAAAAGGTCCTATCTCTTGAGAAATGTATGTCTTAGGGGGAGAGTTAGGCAATAAATGTATCAGTGATAAATGCCATGATGAAGATAAAACAAGGGGGGCCTGGTTGAAGGGGATGCAGAAGGTTGTGGTGTTTGCTTAGGAAATAGTGATCAGGAAAGGTCCTCTTTGGGGAGGTGGCTCATGCTGAGATCTGGATGACAAGGGGAGAAAGGCTGTGGGGGTGTTGTAGGTGGAAAAAGCTAGTACGAGGACTCTGGGGGGGGAATAAATGGGAAGAGTGGTGTTAGTGTGGCAGGAGAGAGGTTGGAAATAAGGTTGGGCAGGAGGGCGGTGGCCAGATCCAGTGGAACCCTCCAGGCCATGAATAGGTGTTTGGAGTTTTTATTCTAGGAGTCCTAGGAAACTATTATAAGGGTTTTAAAGATGGAAGTTATGTGATGTGATTGCCTTTTTTTTTTTGGTTGTTTGTAGTACCTTTATTCATAATAGCCAAAAGCTGGAAAAAATAAATGCCCATAAACAGTGGAATGGGTAAAGAAACTGAGGAATATTCATACACTAGAATACCAAAATAGCAATAGAAAGATCAAATTACTGAGCATGCAAACACAGCTTCTTTGACGCAATGTCGAATGATAGACCAATAAAACACAGATACAATAAATGCATTCATATAAATTTCAAGAACAGGCAAAAACTAATTTTGGCA
>PVKY010000823.1:0-16684 GCA_004027775.1 Bradypus variegatus
CCCCGCAACCTAAATTCCTATACTATAGATATGCAGTTATCTGCTTGTGTATTATATGTATATCTGTGCTTTACATAGAAAAGAAATAAGAGCTTTGGCTCTCTAAGAACTATTTTTTGCCCCCTTTGGAGCAATATTAACCCCTTTTAAATTTGAGTAACACAATCAGGACGGCCGTTTACAGTGGTCGCTAGGACGATTAGACATCTAGGGGCAGCATGAAAAATGGTTGGAGAGTGAACCAAGATGGCTTAGGAGCGAGGGCCACTGAAGGGTGAGGCTTCTAAGGAAGGGATTCTGTGCCTTCGGCCGCACGGAGCGAGACCGCGAAGGCCGCTGTGCCGCGCAGCTCAGAGGAGCAGCTCCCAAGTGCTCCCTGAGTCACTCCCCAGTAAAGGGCACCGTTAAAATGTTTGAGAAACTGGATTAACCAAAATTAAATTACCACTGCAAGAAAACTCCAAGTCTTCGACGTGTGACTATTCCTTTGGAGCTCTAATGTGGAGGCACAGAAGCACAATTTCCTAAACTCACCCAATTATTGAGGCCGTTTTACTTCAGAACCCTAGTCACAGCTCGTGGAGCAGCGGCAGGACAACATATGTGAGAAATTCTGCTTTCCTGTGAATTTCCTCACTGTTCAAGCAACGAGACCAGGTAAAGCAAGAATGCAAATATTTTCATTAGACAATACCCCTTAATTTGAACTTGAGCTTCCTTCCACCCTCCCTCCCTATTTTCCCTCTTTTTTTTCTTTGTTTCTCATGACCCAAGTTTTGGAACTAAGAAAATTGGAAATAAAAAAAAAAAATGGAAACAGTTAAAGAGAAAAGAGCACCCCCCAAAATCATCAGCCTTTGTTGGGGCTCTTCCTCCAGGACTCTCTATTGAATACAATTCCCTCGTGCCCCTGCTGTGCCCTGGGCGTCTCCCAGCCTGGCCGGCAGTCTAGGTCACCGGGAGGCACGATTTCTGCTCTCTGATTTACAGTCTACCATGGAATATGGCCTTAAATGTGCAATTACGTGTGTGATGAAAACCCACCACGGAAGGAGGACTGTTCACAGCATGCAGGACTGCGAGCTAGTTCACTCCAAATCTTAAAAACTGTCTCATAGGTTAGTCTATAAAATCAGCAAAAAAGTAACATGCATTCAGGATGCCATGTGTTGGCGTAAAATGCAGTTCTGTTAAAACTGTACAGCTCGTCCCTAGGTCTTCCATCTTGTTCTCCTTTAGAGGAAAACTGTGCCATCTCTCTGCAACTCGACGGTGATTTGGAGCTGGGACGAGAACTGGTGCAGCTCCCGCTGGCAGGCCTTATGTCACCAGGAACGCGGAGATCACCTTTCACAGGCGCAGCAAGGGGACTCAGAATGGACTGCACAAGGGGACAGAGAAGTCAAGGTCACCTGTGCCCCTGGTCCTCAGCCGACTCTTCAACCACAAAAGCCCATGAACAGGTTCCGGACCCACAGTCATGCCAGAAGAACTCCTCTGTACCTGGGAAGCCATCAAGTCATCGCCAGAAGTTCGGACAATCATTTGGAAGTTTCTAATAGTTCTGTCAGACCCCAAGTGCCTGAAAATGTTCTTACCCTCAGCCAAGGGTGCGTCTGAGATTGAGGCCTACAACATTTCATACCCAAATCTCCCTCAAGCTGAGGGCTCTCAAAGTCTTTGCAAGAAACTCTGTTGACTCCTGAAGAAACCATCATGGCAAGGAAGGATGGCTGAACACAGGGCCATCACAGTTTCCAGGTTTTCCTTTGTTATCATGAAAAGAAATGGCTAGAATGGTAGGGCTTCTCATGGGGTCTGCGTTTGTGTTATTTGCAGCTTAGAAATCTGCGTTCTGTATCTGATGAGAGTATCCATCAAATTGAGTCTGAGGGCTTTTTAAACTCACTTAAAAGACTGCTAAAATGCATGGACAAATGAAGCAAAGATGAGTAATTTGGATTTGTATCTCTTCTGTCTTGCCTGATCCTGCCCCAACATTGCATAGGATTTTGCATTTTGCTTTCAAAATCTTAAGCAAACCTATAATAAAGTTACCAGTCTTATCACCCAAATATCAACTTTTCTTTAGCTTCTGTTATCTTTGAAAAACTTAATTTCCTAAAAAGTGGTGGTTTCCATGCTGTGGTATTTTTGTTTTTCCAATAGACCTGAGTTGAGGTTGGTTTGAAACTTTTTCCCTTGGAAACTTCTGTGATACATTTAGAAATTTCAGGGAAAGAGGCAACACCTGTTCATATGACCTCCAGAAATTGCACATTTCACCACTAGATCAGATTCTCTCCAGGCTGTTGCTGGACATTCTTAAAATATGGTAATCCAGTCCCTGTGCTGAGGAACTTAGGGGGGCACACAGGCTCCCCACTTAGAGGAGACGCGTAGCACGTTGGACCAGGGAGTGACTTCAGTGGCATTTCTCTGGCAATGCTTGGAGGAACTTTTTGGGAGCTTTCTGCTGCTCCCCGAGCCTCGCAGTTGCCACCCGCCCCTCAAGCCTCTGCCATCAGTCACTGCCCACCAGGCCGGGCGGAATCCCAGCACTTTACAGGTGGAGCAGCTCTGCTGCCAGGGACAGAGACAGACGACATATTTATTAGCTTGTCAAAACCGCCCCTGTTTATGGAAGGCTCACCCAGCTAAACCAAACAGTCTGCTTCCCATTGGCTCGGCCAGAGGCCCCCGTGGAGAGCTTCGGCTAAGTGCTTGATGAGGCATAAAATGATGATTAATTAATTTACTGCTCAGCTGATCCTCACACTGCGAGGTTTACGGCTCTCGCAGCGGTCAGCCCAGCTCAGTGGCGCTGCCTTTGCTTTGACCTGAGCCCGCAGGCTCCAGGCGGGGAGGGGGCGGTGGCTGGACAGAGACCCCACTGGAGGCCCAGGGTGCGGGTGGCCGGCGGTTGACGAGGAAGCCTCGCCCTGGGAATGGAACCGGGGTTTCCGGAGTGGGCGAGTGCTCCAGGGACAGCACCCATGCCCTCCCTCCCACTGGGCTCAGAGCTGCTCCTGGCCACCCATCACGGGCTGGCTCCTGGCCACCAAGAAGGACGTGGGCAGCTTCGGTCACCACTGCTGTGGGAGACAAAGGCCATGGTTGCCTCCAGGCCACGAGGATGGCCCCCAGGGCCTGTGTGTGGCCTTCATGGAACAGGGAGACCAGCAGCCCGGCTCTGCACCAAGGTGGGCCAAAGCTGAAGAGCTGGGGCAGGCGTGTGGTCACAAACACTGGAACAATGTGGGTCAGCGATGGGCACTTTGGGGAATGGACAACTCCTTCTGCTTTCCTGATTTCAGCTCCCGTGGGAGTTAATGCACCTTCGCTGGAGTTCTGGAAGGAAGGGGCCATCGTGAGGGAGGACATCAGCATCAACAGCATACGTCCGACCCCACCTCAAGGGCCACACCAGTATTCCCAGCCCCAGAGGGGACCCCGAGTCCTGGAGGAGACCCCAAGTCACGAGGGGACCCCAGGTAATGGAGGAGACCCTGAATCACAGAGGGGACCCCGAGTCCTGGAGGGAACCCCAAGTCCCAGAGGAAACCCCGAGTCACGGAGGAGACGTGCCTATGTGAGGCTGAGGCATCCTCGGCCCCTGGGAGATGCCACCGAGCGCGAGAGGAGCCCCTGCAGAGCCCTCTCCCTCCAGGGACGGCCGCCAGCTCCGGGCCGGAATCTCTTCCACATCAAAAGATCCTCCTCACGATGTCCGGAAGCCGGGGAGGTCAACAAACATTCCGTGGCAAAGTCAACTCACTCATCAACGCGTTGCCTCTAGGGTGTCTGCCAGGGATGCTGACGTTCCCACTTGCCATTTTTACTGCACAAATGGCTTCCATTTTGCTCATGTCTTCATGACAGCCAGTTAAAAAGGTATAAATAGACTTGACCTCTTATTTGAAGCCATATTACCTTAAATTCAGGCAAAATTGAACTTCCTGGATTCCTCAGTCCCAACAAGCAGACAGAGAGAAAACAGGCCGAGGACCCTGGTAAGCCACTGCCAGAACCTGCTGACTCCTTGACTTTGGGTTTCCAGCCTCCAGAATGTGAGATAATAAATGTCTGTTGTTTTAAGGTGCCCCGTGTGTGGCTTTGCTCCAGGAGCCCCAAAATCTAAGGCAGGGTTTCCTGCACTCTTGGGTTTTCCTTTCAGTGGGTTGCATCCCAGACCCCATCATGGGTTGGGGGTGCTAGCTTCTCTGCCCTTGCAGGGAGTCACAAAACACAGTCATGCATGGAGAGCTCCAGAAACCCCACCAACCAGGAACATCTCAATACTTACCAATGTTGTCGCCCAGCAGAATACGAGGTTGACCCAACTCAGGCCAGATTCCTTTTGGAGCCCATTTTTCAGATACAACAGAGAACCCGCCGGCCCTCTTAAATTTAGGCTATTACTAATAATTCGGCAAATCTTTGCTGTGTGTCGATGAGCAGGAGGCTGCACGGGTGGGGGTGGAGGGCTGGACAACGGGTAATGCACCGCCCTTGTGCACGAGAAGCTCATGGGTAGTGGGAGATCAGGGTGACTGCTTAAACGGACAAGGTGAGGGAGGTGGGGGTGCCCCTCATGGGTGATTTCCCAAGAGCGCTGTGGGGATGGGCAGAGGGTAGGCCCTGCTGGGTGGCGACCATCAGGGGTGGCTTGCAGGAGGAGGGGGCCTTTGAGGTGGGTGTTTGCTGGGGGCTCTTCTGCAGGGTATGGCCGGCTGGGTGGGCAGTGGATGTTCCAGAAGAATTTGTCTGCACCGGCTGTGCTTGGAGAGGTCTGGGGCTACTGCCATGGGGTGGGCATAAAAGGGAAGCTGGTGGGCTTGGCGAACAGGGCTGGCATTGGGCCTGATGTCAGGGGTCCCAGGGTGGCCTGGAGGACTTGGGGGCTGGGATGCCTGAGCATTAGCTGGAGCAGGAGACAGGAAGAAGTGGCAGTTACACCAGCTGGCTGGTGACAGCCTGGGCCAGGGTTAAGGAGGGGCCTCCATTCAACCAAGGGAATGCCGGGGCAGTGGCTTTGGAATTGAGCAGAAGAAAATCTGGGCTCTGACCCCAGGACTGGGGGCCTTTTCAGGGAGGGGAGCAGCTCCAGCAAAGAGGCAGAGGTGTGCACTGAGGCCCAGTGTGGCCCACTCTCCCCCACAGCCCCAGGTAGTGGCTTGTGGGGCCGGCTCTGGCCCCGGCCCTGGGCCCCGTCACTTCACCCCGGGGTCCCCAGACTCCCCACCTGCAAACTAAGGAATGGGGCTTTCAGGTGGCCATGAAGAGGGGCAGAAATAGTGATGACAAACTGCATGGGGCCATGCCCAGCTCTGGTGGGGGCTTCATTTTGGGGAGAACTTCAGGCTCTGTTTAGGGATGACACTTACCTGAATTAGGGACATTTTAGTGCTTACCTCTTAGTGTAAGGTCACTTGTGGGGACAGGCCCAGCACCACAGGACAGCAGGGTCCGGAGCCACCGGGGTGAGAAGTCACACTCAGCCCCCACGGCCAAGGATGCTCGTTTCCTCTCTGAGGCAGAAAACAGAAGCAGCTGGAGTGGATTATTTATCCCTAATTTACTGCTTCCCTTTTGTTCCTTTCAAACCTGTGCCTGTATTTTTATAGCCTGTGTCTCTCCTTCAAAAGGGTCACTTTGGAGTCACTCGCTGTAAAAAGCGCCGTCTTCATTAGATGGGCCACACTCTACAGGAGTACTGGGAACTGGCCAGCATTTCTTCTACTTTTTACACATTAAAAACTGTATTTTTGCCTGGCTGGTGCAGGAGTGACTTAAAATCACAGCTCAATTTTTAGAGCAGGGCGAACCTTGGCCGATGGCAACACCCGCTGAGCCCCGGCGGGCCCCGTGCTAATGGGGCGGCTAGCGGGCCTGGCCGAGAACCCCGGCTTCACGCGAGGGTGCCATGGCCCATCTGGCTCCCACTGTTTCCTGAGGACTTTGTTTTCCTGCTGACTGTTAGCCATGTGTCCAGGGCACTCAAGCTAATGACAGCCGCATTTCCTCCTGAACACAATTTGGCGTGATGATCGGGAGTTGATCAAAACTCGCAAATCAGAAAGTATAGTGCAGAAAATGGATCTCCTTCTCCCTTTTCTCCAGATTTTACAAATTGTCTTGTAATTTGGCATCGTAGGAAAATAGTAGGTTAAGGATAAGGGCATAAGTGTGGAAGAATGTGGCCCTGTGGGAAGGAGGTAACAAAGGCACTTGGTGGCTCCAGCTCAGCACCCCCCCAATCACCTGTGAGTGGTTTGAATACAGGTGCACGGTCACCTTCCTGATGAGCTCGAAACCATCAGAGGTGCACTGTTCTCTAAAACACTGAGAGGCCAGGGCAGATAAAGGGTGACAGGAGCAAACTGAAATTTACATTTTTAAGGGAGCAAAGGGTGAAAGGAGACAATAAAGCTTCTAAAGGTGAAGGTTAAAGCTCCAAGTATGTTAGATGAGTAACTGTAATCAAACTCTTTGAAATTTGGGCTTGGGGTAAAATTCAGTCCAAAAGAAGGGACATTTTGGTGTACTGAGGGCAAAGGAAGTTTGCATGTCATTCCTTGAGCTCATCCATTATACAGTGCTTTTGATAACAGTGAAATAAAAATGTTTACATTTTATCTGCCTGGCTTTTCATGATCTCTGACAGGCTCTCCTAATTAATGAAATTTTATTTGATTTTTTTCCAATGGGGCATTATGAATTTTCACTGTCAGTGACTGAATGATAAAAATAATCATATACTTGTTTCTATATCTAATGAAAGATGAATAGCTCTCCACGCAAGTGATCACCCCAAACTCCAGGTTTTCGAAGGGGTGCCCCACTTGGTGGAGGGGTTTTGTCTTTCAAGTGAATAGTTTTAAGGATTTTGTTGCCCAGAGAGACATCTGATGACTTGCTCATTATTTTGACAGAAAGGTCAAGAATCAAAATAAATGTCCATTTTGCCCATTTGAATTACAAGTGTTATAGTATGGGAAATTTTTTCCTAAAAAAGAAAAAATAGAGAGATGCATTATTTTACATGCAGTAATACAATGAAGTGACAAAACCTCGTTTTAAAAATGTAATTGAGATGTGTACAATAGAATTACCCAATGGTAACTCAAATATAGATCGAGAGTGATTTCACATTCTCCTCCTGGCCACACTGAATCATAAGCCATGAGCACTGATGGTCCCACTTTATGGACACAGAGATGCCATGAGACCCAGCAGTGCCCCCCAAGCTCGGGCCAGGATAGGCTCCACGTTTCCACAGGGTGGCCTATGGATAGAGGACCCACGGGTGGGGGGTACCACCTGCACCCCTCTCTGAGCTGGGAACATGGCTCCCCAGACCTCAGAGACCCTCAGCAGCTCCAGACTGTGTGTGGAGTGACGTAGCTGCACCACGAGTCCATGAGTAGATGGCAAATGTCAAGCAAAGAATCTGAGCCTGAGCTGCACATAGCACCAGTTTCTTCAGCCTCTTTACAGGAACCGATTTTTCCCGAATGCGTAGACGCTGAGTGCGCCCCTCCACTTCTGCTGAGATGTTGCCTGTCACCTGGAGACGGAGCGAGGCGAGGGCAGGGAGTTTGCATTCAGGACGGCTCCCCGATGCTAATAAAGATGCCATGCCTTGTGTTAGGCAGAGATTTACTCGTATTGATGCAGATTTACTGCTGGGGAGAAAAAAAAGAAGCCTTATTGTGTGATCAAAGCTAATAAAAAATAGAAAACAAATGACACTGTAGCCTGAATAGAAGGAACGCACTGTTTAATGAACACTTATTGACCAGCAACCTGCAACTAATGTCACTATGGATTTTTACTTTGTCTATTCAAGGCTCTACGAAGCAATCAGTTGGGTATTCCCTGGCGGGAGGATGAGCTGATAGTTAAAAAACTGCATTTTATTTAGTGCTAAACAAAGCAGTCAATTTAAATTTGAGGTGGATGGGAAACCATGTCTTTGGCTGATGTACGCTGGAATCACTTGAGCATGGCTGTGTGTTGACGGTTCCATATGTGATACAGATGGTTTATTATGCGAGGCAGCCTCCCATCCATTTACAAAAAGTGATGGGAGGGTTAGTCAATGTCCAGCGTCCCCGGGTGGGAATTGAAAACCAATATCCCTCTTGTGGAATGATTTTTAATGTAAAATCTATCAAACCCTTGGTTGACTCTTCTATACTTAAACTTTACAGTAAACTTTGCATGTACAGATACCAATCGAATGAATGAGTGATGTTGTTGTACATACAATTAAAAGAAAACCACACCATCTGAATTAGACAGCTGGCTCTCCACAGCCATTAGAATAGTAATGATTGTAGTTTAAGTGGGAAAATCTGCCCCTGCCCTACCATATCTCTGAAGGAACCTTATCTCTCCACTGGTGTTTATCCCATGACAGTAAACACACAACCTCACCAGGCATGTGTTTCAGTGTAGCCGGCACAGCTCTGAGAAAACCTTCCTCTAGCAATGCCTCCATCTTGGATCCACCTGTGGGTTTTCTTGGGGTGGTGGGACAGAGCCTGCCTGCTCCAGCTCACCCCTGGTCTCCATGGCAACCCCGCAAAGATGGCAGGATGGCTGCTGCCATCTTCCTGAGCCTCCTCCTCACCGTGTTCCCTTCTTCTGTTTTCCTCCTTTGAACTGCGGTGGCTGGGTCACCAGCCCGGCCCCCCCACAATGGGAAGAGGCCAGACTTCATGTCACCCTCTCAGAACACTTGGGTGATCACCGGCTTTGATTTTTCCACAGCCCCAGGAGGAAACTCACTCTCAGAGAAGGTAAATCATTGCCCCAAACCCCACAGCGATGGTGGGGGGCAGGTCTGGGATTGGCATTCGGGCTGCTGACGTGGTGATGCCTGGGTTCCAATCACCGGGTACCTGGGTCCTTCCAGCCAGACTTCCGTGTGCTTCCCGACTGCTCCGTGTCCTCAGAGCCCACAGCTCCCGGAACCGACCAGGGAGGGAGGCCGGCAGTGAGTGGTGAAAACCATTTTCCTCCCTCAGTGACAGCTCTCTGCTATGGCCGGCAGTGCGTTTCTTGTTTTTACAGTGTGCGCTCACCTTGGGGTGCTTCTCTGCTCACTGGTCTGGGAGGGAGGGGTGTAAGGAGGAAATGGCTTTTTAAATTGTTTACATATCTGCTACATACCTGGTGCTGCGCTTGGCCCTACCACGTTGAGTCACTCCACAACCGCACATCACAGAAGGGGAAACCGAGGCTCAGCAAAGCTCTCTGTCCTCATGAGGGAAAACTCCAAATGTTTTAATTGTTCTGGTAGAGTTTGCTCATGTGGAGAACAGAGAACAAATTGAATGACTTTGAAAACCTAGATTCTGACATGTCAACAGCATGAGCCACTGACTCTCTTTGCTCCTTGGAAATGAAACAGACTGTGCGTGTGCACCCACAGCTCCCGTGCGAGGGCTGGGACAGCTTGTGGGATGCAGAGAATGGCTTTCTCTTCAGAAATGTGCCTGCAGCGTGGGGCACCCTGCCAGGATCCTGCTCTCGTTTCTGTTCCCAGGGGGGCGCATGTCTGGCTGGTGCGGGGGTGCCAACCCGGCGGTTAGCAGTGAGTGGCTTTCCACAGTTGGGTGCTGCCCTTTCCGCCTCAGCTCGCAGACTCTCATGGCCGGGCAAGGTTTGCCCAAAGTCCAACAGCCTCCCTGGGTCCGATTCAAATACTCGCCGCGTGGTGCTCAGCCACTCAGATGGGGCCTCCTGGAAATGGGGGGATCTGACAGGAGCAAGGTCATCCCCAAGCTGCCTCGAAGATGCTAAATAGGGGATGTGTCCCCCTGTGGCTCTGGATCCCACATTTCTTCCCTACTGGGAAGAGAGGAAAGTGACAACCTGGGGAGCTGAGTCAATAAACGCCAAGGGGAGGAGAGAGCTGTCTGTGGAAAAGGAAATCTCACCACCCGGTAACTAAAAATAAAATGATGCCCAGGATAAAAGCAGAGATGCTGCTCAGGATTCCCTCTCCAGCAGGTGGTGGGGTTCCTGTGGCCCGAACAGTGAGCGCTGACATCGCTTTGAGAAAAACAAACTGACTTTGAGTGCTTTAAATTGTGGTGACCTTCTAATATTTCATTTTTTTAAAAGCTTCAACCTAGAAAATGATGCCATGTTTGCCAAAACGGTTACGAGCTCCAACTCAGGAGCAGCCCTGCCTGGGTTTGACGCTCGATGTGGTTTTTGCAAGCTGAGAGCCCCTGGGAGCATTTGTTCCTTCGTCTCTAGCGGTGCTGGCCATGGGAGGGTGGCTTGTGCCCACTCACAAGAGCCGGCTGTACCAACACTTACCAACTCTGCATTGGGCAGCATCACAGTGGCAGCTTGAAATTGGCCTGGGCAAGAAAAGTTACACCACAGACATGGGCAAACCTGATGGATGTGTTTCCTGGATAGCTGCTGTTAAATGTTTATCAGCATGCGGCACTCTGTAAGCATCAGTTTGCTTCTCTGTGCACTGGGGATTGTATCGACGTGGACGCCGTGCTGGAGCGTGACGATGAGATGAGGTGATCTATGTGAAGGGTTCGATGTGGTGTGCAGCACCCAGCACGGGCTCGGTGTGCTATGCTCATGCAGAGTGGCGGCTACTCTATTAGGCTCTGCCTTTGAGCTGTGTTCCTGGGCTTTGCTCACCCCAGTTAATCCCCAAGAGAGCCAAGAGTAGGGGCAAAGAGAGAAGAACAACTTGACCTCCCTGGAGAGCAGATGTCGCCTCCAACAAAAACTTCATCTCTATTCACGTTCAAGGTGAATTTTGTACAAGTTGTGGAGGAAAAAAAATGCAGCCCAGCAAGAAGTGGCAGTGACTGAGCAAATTAAACCAAAATGAATCACAGGCACTGCAGGTCTCGGGATCCCACCAGGTTTCCAGGCAACTCTGCAGAGCAGGTGTCTGCCGGCCCCTCCCCACCTGCCTTCTGCAGCTCCCCAAGCACCAGGCGCCCGTTTGCCAGCTCTGAGGCTCCGACATCTTCTAAGAGTGCACTTCCTTCCTGCTGGCATGCAGCCGATTCGAGCAGTTATGGACACTGTGGGGAAGGAAGAGAAGGCTAACTTTCTAAACCTTATGGTGAGCTCTAGTTTCCAGAAGGCTGACATTCTCACCCCACAATCATGTAAACACCCCATTTTCTGGGTGTTCGTGACAGTGGCTGGAGCTCAGGCACATCCGCTCGGCTCTGCTGGTGGATTCTCACTGAGGCAAAGAGCGTGGCTGAGGAAATGCAATTTCTTCTTTGTGAAAGTGCCTGCAGTTTGTAGGCCCCTGCAAAGGGTATTTCATAGAAAGTTTTTAGAATTTCTCAGTAACTTCCCAGTAATTATTAAATAGCTCAGGCCTGAGGCTCTGCTTTCTCCTCTGGGCATGGGAGGTAATCAAGCTCTTTTCTAGGCTCAGGAAAGAGAAAGGAGAAAGTCTCGCCCGCTATAACCCTTCCTAATTTTCCTAAGAGACCTGAAAATTGTCCTTTCAGCTTCTCTAAGGACCACCTGGAGTCCCTCAATTTCCCAACACGTGAGCCTCCCTTTTTCTTCCTCCTGTGATAAGACTTTGGGGTCAGACTCCATCTCAACCTCCAGCCAGATGGGTCCCCTGTACTGAAACCCTGCGATGCTTCTAACCCCACCCCACACCAGTCCTTCTGTTAGTTCCTACCTGATAACAATTAGATAAAGCAAATCCATGAAAGCCAAGGCCACCCAAGCTCCCACTTCAGCTATTTGCTCCCCCACTTTGTTTGGGGCAATGCTAGAGAATGGAGTTTGCAGGAGCCCCAAGGACAGGTGGCCTGATGTAGGCCCCAGTCCAGGGGTCCTGCCCCCATCCCAGGGGCTCCCTGTTCTTGACCTTGAGGCTGAAACAGACACCAGCATCCAAAGCAGGAAGGATGGTGGAGCAAATCCATGCACAGCGGGTCTGCTTACAATTCCATTACAAAACTCTAGGATGGGTTTGCTGATGGCCTGGTACCAAGTTTCACAGAAAAGAAGGTTTTGGGCTCTGAAGTATGATGCAGGTGAGAGCTCAACAGGCAGGAAATGGAAGCACCTCTACTCCACTCGCCTGGAGTAGCAACTGTGATGAAAGCATGCTCACACCAGCCGGAATCCAAACATTTTCTGATTTCCTCAACAGTGAGTCTCTGAGCTGACCAGCTCGCCATCTCTTCCCAGGATGCACCTGTCAGAGCCAAATGCCCCCAGCCCAGGGCTGCTGTCTGAGCCCCTCCTGCTCCAGAGGGTGAGTTTCTCCTTCACCAAGAGTCAGCTGGGATTGTCTCTGGACCCAGTTATCCCTGGTATTAAATTAAATGGTTCAACTAAATACCAGGTAAAAGACTACTCCACCTCAATGTAAGGACAATGCTATGGTAATATACATGTGAGAAACAAGCACTACTCCTAAAAAGGAATAAATGCCCACCCAATTGTGGAGAAGAAAAGAATTTATTCACGATCTTGCAAGAATGGGTGCCCAACCAAAATGTGGGGGGTTGGCGCACAGAATGATAGACTCAGCAATATTTATTCCCTAAGCCTAACCTCAAGTCCCTCCCCTGTTTCTCCAGTGGCTGGATACTTCAGAGGTTACATTCTATTCAATAAGCCTAACTAGCCCTTGCAAATTTGAAACATGCAGCCCGTCCAAATTGGAAACATTTGAAAAAAAACTCTCCTGCACAATCTTGGAACATTTGAAACAAGTCTCCACCCCCCTTTCCTTTGTTGTTTAACTGCAGAACCAGTCTGAGCTAGTTTGGTAACAACTTATGAAGCTATTTTAGGAAACTTTACCCCTGCCCAGAGTCTCCACCTTGAAAGGACAGTGGGAGGATAAACAGGAGGACCAGCCACTGATTATAGCTTGGCTTCTTGACCCTCTGCCATTCCCCTGAGCTGCCCCCCAACCTGTGTGAAAGCTAAACTTAATCTAATTCTCACATATACAAGTGTGAAGAGACCTCTTTTTACCCAATGAATACTAAGTTGAATGCTTTAGAAAGAGTTCAAAGGTGTCATTTAAGCATTCTGCCAGTCAACTCTCAAAGACTGAAGAAAATCATCCAGGATGCTGCACTCGGAGTGCTTTGCAATTATTTTAACAAATCACTAGACTTCACAGAACAAACCAACTAGGAATCATAGATGGTGATTCTCTCCAATGTGGAAACTTTTCCAAAGAAAAGTTGTTGGTGATTGGATGAATATTTATATTTTTACATGTTCAAATCATATTTGTTTCCTTCATAACTGATTTTTTTCTTTACTGGTCATCCCGTCTGGGTGGAGCAAGAGGCTGGTGTTGGATCAAGGACTCACACGAGTGACCTTTCCTGGAGACCTTTGTCCCTTGGTTCCCTGACTTTGACCCTGCTTAGAACATGCACATCTTGACCTATTACATCACAGTCATTTTTCTGACAATTAAATGTACATTCTTCAACAGGAAAGGTTAGAAGGCATCAAGAGCTTTGTGGTGGTGTAGCTGACAGGGTTTGTGGAGAACACCCTTGTATACACATAACAGGCAAATCACCGTGTTCTGAGACAACACGAGGATGACAGATGCAGAGAAAAAAATGCTAAAGGGAACTAGCTCCCAATATTGTTTGAAAAGTGCATATCTAATTAGAGATGAATCTGGTTAAGTTCACCAGGATAATAGCTGATGAAAGAAAGAAAAACTAGGTCAGTTTGAGCACTGTGTAAGTTTGATCTCTAATGAGACAATTACTACAAACAATTTCAATCATTCACATTTGAGTGACTTTTATGTAAAGCTTTTTAAATAATGTGAAATCTGCTGCACAAAGTTCAAATTAAAGAATGGCCGAGTTACTCTCTGACAAATCTGAGGTTGCACACTGTAAGGAAAGCACAGTGGAATGTTAAGTTTCACATAAAATATTCTGATTTCCTCTGCTTTGTTTCAGAGCTAAGGTGTCATTTATGATTACATTTTATAAGAAGATAATTACAGCAGACCTGCTTTCCAGGCTTGCAAAAGGAAATCCAAACACTAAGACAAATGCATTTTGGAACATAAATAACTAGGCTCAACGTTCTCCTGCGTGCTGGCTTTGTAGCTTTCGGCTGCTTGGGGTGGGAAGTCGTTCTGCTGCAGTCCGGCTGGGCACAAACCACAGAATCCCCATCTGCTGGAGAGGAGAGCGGTTCGCTTAGGTCGCAGTGAAATAAAATCCCCTGCTCTGTAAGGCGTTGGGTGGATCATGAATGGTGTCAAGTGAAGAATGAAGAGCTTTGCAACTGTTCCATCTGTGAAAACTGGAGCCCCAAATGGGTGTTTCTTTTGCCGCTCGAAGGCTGTGTGTGTGAGGTGCTGAGCCTGCCCTTGGGTTCCCACATTCCGTCAAACATCGCTCACAAACTGCTCATTTCCAAACATCAGTGGGGGCCACGTGTGCACATTATTGCCCAAGGCTTGGCAGAGGGTCTCTGTGGAAATGGGGTTGGGGTCTGTGCCTCAGAGTGTAGCCCCTGAAGATGACGGGGTTCCACTCTTTCTGAGTTAACGTGGGGACTTCTTCACAAAAGAGAAAAATGGACAACACATGTCATTCCAGAGCGTAACAGTGTAGCCAGTAGGGAAGACGATTGCTAAATCCATTTTCAACACCCATTCTCAACGGTGGATACAAATAAAACTAAATTGAACAGTAGACAATCCTGATCAGTAGTTTTCCAATGGCACAGCCTCTGAGGAGGAGAAGGCTGCCCTTTGCGTGTCAGTAACTGCCTGGCAGGAGCCGTCTGCAGGAGCTCAGGGCGGCAGTCGGGGCCCCGCGGCCCGCGGGCTGAGCCCAGTGTTGCAGACACAAACCTGCTCGTTGATTAGCTGCAGCCTTCAGATCTTTCTCCCTTACATCGTTTTTTTCCTGGTTGTTTTTCCCCTTTCATGCTTCTTTTATAAAATGATTTCCATTCATAGATTGTCTTGGGCTTGTCCATGTTGAGCTGCACATTGCTTGGGGAATACTTTTGTTGCTGTTGTTTACTTAAATCATTTACAAGTCTCCATCTGTCTTTAAGCTATTCTATTTCATTTAAAAACATCTACATATTTAATTAAAGCACTTCTATCCTTTAATCCACGTCACTGGTGAAAATCCAGAACAGAATGGGCTTGGAGTTTTCTGCTGAGCTTTCCCACTTGGAGTGATCTCGGTCAGACCTTTGTGAGCAGATTTGCAGTTTCCAGTGTACAGACGGCAGCAAGACAGAGGTCACCTTGCAGTTTTTCATGAGGCCGTGATGGCTGCAGGAAGAGGCTGCCTTTGCCCTCCTTGTGTCTGTCTGTCCCACACAATGCATCTGGTCCAATGTGGGCTCTGTGGGGCCCCACAGTTCCTGTGTCCCATGGGTGCAGAGCTCTGCCTAGGCCTGGGGATTCAGCAGTGCGTTGAGAGGTGTGTGGTTGGCAATTCATAGTTGGGAGGTGACACTGTCATTAATTAGATCATCACACAAAGAAATGTAGAACTGCAACCTGCCAAAGTGATGAAGGAGAGAGACAGACTACTCTGAGCTCCTGGGAGAGAAGGCATTGCCTGACTCAGGGAGGACAGGGGACACTTTTCTGATCAGGTGGGCTGAGCTGACATTCAAAGGAGCTCTCTCTGCAGAGGGAGAGCAGAGCCCTGGAAAGAAGGTGTAGCCTGTGCAAAGGCCCTGTGGAGAGAGGGAGCACAGAGTGGGCCAGGAGTGGGAGCACAGTAAGCAAGAGGGAACAGGCATGGGATGAGCCTGGAGAGTCAGGCAGGGCGAGGATGGGAGAGGCTGACCTGGCCACTTGCTTTCTTTCAAAGGCCTTGGGAAGCCACCTGAGGTGTGCCAGGGGCTGGGCTGCAGGGTGGGTGTGTTTCAAAGGCAACGTCTCACCAGTGTGGAGGGCGGGTCCCGGCAGGGAGGATGGCTGAGGGCCCAGCAGGGGGCAGGCCACGGGCTTGCAGGGGGTGGATGGGGACGGAGAGATGGAGAGGAGGGGCCTCGGTGGGTTGAGGTGAAGGGACGAGTGGGGCTGCAGAGAGGGAAGTGAAAGGACGGCATCTCCATGGCTTCCGGCTGGCACAGCTGGAGGATATCGGTGCCCCCATGAAGACCCAGCTCTGAGGAGGCGAATCCCAAGCTCAGGCTTGGTGTGTGGAGTCTGATGTTTCTGTGAGCCACCCAAGGGAGCCCATGGGTTGATAGGAGGATGGAGAGAGCTCTGGTGGCAGATATAAATTTGCAAGTCATCTATCTGCCTGTGAGTGAAGACGGCTGGGATTTAGGGGAGTTTTAAAGAAGAGGCGAGGTCTGTGACAGCGGCCTGGGGCATCGCCCAGAGCCTGGCAGAGAAGGAGCCGGAGGGGGTGGCCTGAGTGGCAGAGGAGATCGGGGAAGAGAGGTGGGTTGGGGAGAAAGCAGATGTCGGCCATGGGGCACCAAGAGCTGCTGAGGGGTCCCATGAGGTGACAGAACGTCTCTGTGTCTTTATTTTCAATAGAAGCCACTGGAGACCCTCATGGAAGCCACCAGTTGGGGCGCGGCGGAGCCGGACACGTGCTGGAGGGCTGGGACGGGGAGTGCCAGGTCAGCAGGGGAGGTGACGGGCGTCAGTGGGCCTGGAGGGATT
>PVKY010000823.1:16784-40348 GCA_004027775.1 Bradypus variegatus
AAAGGCTAAGAGAGAGGCAGGGGAGACAGTCTGTGGGTTTTGTGTTTGTTTTCTCCTTAAGTAAGATCTGCTCCTGTTCTCAGGCAGTAGTCGGGGACAGGGAAGGTGGGGAGGAAGGGACAGCTCCTAGGGCAGGGGTCTTGGGAAGGTGAAAGGCCACGGGGTGAGGTCGGGCAACTGGAGGAGGAGGGCGCCCTTCCCAGTGGCTTCTGTCCCCTCTGTACAAGGGTAGGTGAGGTCCCCTGTCTGGGAGAGAGGACAGAGGTGGGAGAGAGGTTTGCAGAGGTGGGAGGTGAGCTGAGACCATCTGAGCATAAGGGGGAGTGTGGATTTGGGTGTGGGTGCACTGGGGTGCAGCTGGGTGGGACTCACTGGTCACTCGTCCCTGCTTAGCAACAGTGGTGCAGAAAGGACAGTCCCTTCCATGTGGCTAGTACTTAAAGATCTTTAAAGAAATTGGGTGTGAGAGCTTGATAAAAGATGATGTAGGCTGCAACCCAAAGATATGAAATGTCGAAACAAATTCAAAATCAGTTTATAGAATACGTAATATGACCAGAAAGTATTCTAGGCCCTGGATATTTATGAGTGAAAACGATAGTGTCTCTGCCTGTTAAAGACTTACAAACACATAAATACCTAATAATATTTAAAAAACTATGTATTTGCAATGTGCCAAGAAAATGTTCGGAGATGATTTTCCAGTGATCACTGTTTAGCTCGGGGGGGGGCTGGTGACCCGTCTCCGCCACTGCCAGGGGACCTGATGAAGAGCTTCCAAGGGAAGGAGCTGTTGTCCCTGGGACCAACCACCGTCAGCAAATCTGAGCCTGTCACCAGTGCAGGGAGCAGCTTCGGGCAGCAGGGTCGGGGCTCAGAAAGCTCCGTCCAACAAGCGGAGGAGAGCAGCATCCCCCATGGCAGGGGAGGATGCAAGTCGCTCAGCACCCTTCTCACCTGCTCGTGACCCCAAATCTCTTACTTTCCTGCTGTCCCCTGTCTGACGCTGGCACCCCGGATGTCCTTCCGACTTGCCCCTCCCCCACCCCTCCCAACAGGTCCCACCAGTCCCGCGTCCTAAATCTTTTCCAGCTTTGCCCACTGCCCCCACCTGCAGGCATCATCTTCACCTGCTTAGAGGAACAACAACCCCCAGCCGGGTCTTGCCTCTGGGGTCCTCCTGGTGTAGCAGCTCCTAATGCCTGGTGACCAGGTTTCCTGCCCACCTTCCCAAACTGGAGCTTTATTTGCTCAAGAAGACTGGCCTCCTGTTGACAGGCTGGAAAGACCTTCTTTGGCTGCTTCCTGGGGGCACAGAGCCTCACCCCTCTTCTAGTTCTTTGATTTTTTAATTCCCCTCAGCACCTGCTGGTGTTTGGTGCACGGCGGGGACCCCAAATGTGCTGCTGTGGAGTCATGTGTCACTTTCCTGCTGGTCTTTCCGGGAGTGGCTGGGGCCACAGAGGCTGGGGTCCTTTCCAGCAGAGGGGCTGCCTAAGAAAGGCTGAGCCTGCTGGCCGGACTGGGAAGCAGCCGAAAGCCCTGGAAACTGCCCCAGAGCCCCGTGCGTCATGCAAACCACGCCCAGCTCTTGAGATACCGTTATTAACCTGCAGACCTGGAGGGACCCACCTGTGCCATCCAGGAAGGGTGCCGGTGGTGGCATTTACTCCTCCTAAGGCACGTGTCCACTCTGCTGGTGCCTTGTTCTCGCTGGCTGTGGTAACAAAGGGCCACAGCGAAAGCAACAGAAATGGGATCCCTTGTGGTTTTGGAGGCCAGGAATCCGAAACCAAGGTGTTGGCAGGGCCGTGTGTGCTTTCTCCAAAGTCTGTGGGGAGAGTCGGTTCCTCGTCTTCTGGTGGGTGGCTGTGGCTTGCGAGCAGTCCACGGTGTACCCTGCCTCGGTCTTCCCATGCCCTTCTCTCCTCTGTCTGTCCATCTGTCCATCAGTACAATGCTCAGTAACTCTGAGGACGCCAGTCCCATTGGACCAGGGTGCGTCCTAATCCCGATGGCCTCATCTTAACTGATAACATCTTTGAGATCTAATTCGAAATACAGTCTCAATCACAGCGCTGGGATAAGGGCTTGGATGTGTCTTTTTTGGGGGTACAATTCATCTATACCACCCAGGAAAGAAGCTGATGGAAATAGCATGTGCCCGGCCACTGGAAGGGACGGAAAGGTTTCAGAGAGTCCCAGGAGGGGGCACATCTGGAGGTGAAGACCAAGCTTGGGTTTGGGGCTCGCTGGGTTTGAAGTGGTTGCGGGTCCCTTGTCTGCCAGGTGTACATGTCTAGAGTGTGTGGGGGCAAAGCCACCAGTGCATACCTGGGGGACAGGGGGAAAAGAGGAGAGGGTGAGGCCCCCACGGAGTGTGGGATCACGAGCCTGCCGTGAATGGATCACACCGTAACTGCTCCACCTTCTGTGTGGACCTTGTGCATCCTTGTCTTTAGGGAAGTCATTTACTTTGTTATGACAAGTATGGAACGTTAGATAAGTCAAGTAGTGATGTAAGAATGTGATAAGAGTATCAGACAAGGGGTTCTGGCCTACTAACTAATAACTGTGTCTCTAAGAAGCTATAATTGTCATGCATTCTGCCCTCATAAAGTATAGTTAGATAACCCGTTGACTGACAAATGGGAAGGATTGTGGAAATCACCTCTTTGTTATGACTCTACATGGTAGGAAGACAAAGCCTGGCTGTTTTCTAAACCCACAGATGGGATTTTCACGGGAAAACTCTTGCTCTTCTCTCCAAAAGTGATTTTTCAAACGTCCTCTGCTGTTCGGCTCCAGTCCGTGTGTGGTCTCGCTGGAGAAGGCTGCCTGGGATCGAGCAGCTCCCCTTGTTGCGGGTGCAGTAGGGTGGGCTGCGGGCGGGGAGCTGAGCCCTAGGTGGGCACCACACTCATTTTACCTGATGGAGAACAACCTGGAAAGCTGGCCTGTGTCCCCGCCTCTCCGCTGCCGAACTGAGGACCTGCTCCTGCAGGGCTAGGTCTTGCCCTTTGTTTTCCCGTGAGTTCTCGGTTGCTTTTGGCACCAGATTTTAGGTAGCTTTTACTTACAGCTTCTGACATGTTTAAGATGGGTTTATGTGGTCCCGCTGGCTCAGGCTGCCCCTCTTTGGACGGTTGTGGCTTGCAGCCTGCGTGGCGCTATCAGGCTTGCCTGTGCCAGGGATCTACGATTAATGACCTCACGTATTTAAGTAGCTTGAATTTTTCCATTCTGGAGGGTTTCTCTCTTCTTTCTTTTTTTTTTAATTTTAAATCCTTAGCTCACCACAGGCAACATCTTTTGTCCTTGTTAACTTAGCGGTTGTGGTAGGCATTGTTGGGGGGCTTCATTTGATGAGCCCCTACTTTCCACAACCCCCCCAAACCCTCACCTTTTGGACAATTGAAACTTTTTTCTCAAAATTATGCAAAGTGCCTGGCAACAGCAGCATCGAAGCGCCCACCCCCGATCGCCCCCCAAATACTCCCAGACCCACTAGTCTGGGAAATGTGTTTCTCTCACCCGACCACAGGGGACCCCACTGAGAAGGCAGTGGGTACTGCAGATGGCGTGCTTAAGGATGCTGGAAAACGTTAAGATTTTTTCCAGTTTACTTCACCATGTGGTTTAAGATAACGTGTCAAGCCAGTGGAAAGCAAGGTTAGAGGTTTTTGGCCATGGTGAGAAATATTTAGTTTGAATTCCTAACCTCTGCCTGCTGGCCATATTTGTAGGGCGGGCTCCCGAGAAGCACACTCCACAACGAGGTCTTGCACACGGTGGTCACTAGGAATGACTCCTGGGTAGGAGGGGAGCAGGACAGGAAGGAAGAAAAGGTCACGTGGGCCGGCAGGCTGCAAAGTCCCAGCCTCAGCTGATCCCACTGGGAGCTCCAGAACGCAGCTCAGGCTGCACGTGTGCCCCAACCCAGCAGGGACCCCAGCTTTCCTACTCCACCCAGGCAGCCCCTGGAAAAGGACCCACATTTTCCGGCTTGGCTGGCTCCTCCCGAGGGGAGACGGGACAGCCAGAGGGAAGCCAACCGAGACTGGGCATGGTCCGATTGGAACAGCACACCTGGCAGACACGAATCCCAGGTGAAGTCTGTGGAATGAACGGCTGAGTGGGTGAATGGATAGTATTTTGAGCCTAATTGTTATTTCATTCAGGGCAACTTCAGCAAGTCTTCTCTAGCTTTAAATTCACAAAACTCATTTCATTGACAATGAAGTTACCAACACCGGAAAGCCATTAATTTATATTGCTGATAAATTTTAGTTGATAAATGGACATTTTCCCTGCTATAGAAAATGTTTTTGTGGTTCTGTGATGATGATAAATGTTTCTTTAAAACTTTTAAAAATGAGCTTGACTGTATTGTACTCATAAATAAATATAGTTTGTGCTTCTTTGAACATAAAATTGCATATGGAGAAACACAATAGTGTTTTAAAAAGCTGGTTAATATACTGCACTGATATTTTTGGTATATCACAACTCAGTATAAATTTGAAACTTTATTGCAATATTTGCCCCAAAGGAAACGGTTTTAGTTTGTACCAGTTGTTTTCACAGTCCAGGAAGATTGTGGCAGCGGGAAGAATGGAGCCAATTACAAGTGAAGAATTTGGCTCACAGACTGAACTGTAAGCCTTTGCTTTCCAGACTCTGCACGCTAGAGAGCTGGGTCATAGCTGAGAAGGCAGAGATTCTGGGCAAGAAGACCAGGGGGCGTGAATTATAGGTGTAGAAAGTCCCGGAAAAGCCAGATCGTTATATGGTCCTTGCCACATGGCCCCTGCTTGACCCCGTCTTTGACTGGCTCCTTTCAATACCTTTTCTTCTTTTAGTCCCAGAAGAAATTAAAGCTCCTTTCAGCATTTCAAAAGGAATATAATTGCTTTAAAATCCCACATCTGCCTTATACTCCATATCCTTTTGTCTTTCCACCTTTGTCTAGAAGACTATATGGTTCTCGTAACATTCTCTGAAATTATATTCATAAAAATAGATTTGGTAAGTCATGCTTCTAAAGGAAAACTATGATATTCAAATTTTTTGAAATCATATTTTCAATGAGTGTGTAATTAGCTACCTTAAATCCTTGTATGGAGAAAAGTGGAATAAAATGAACACACACGTGCATAAATGGGCAACACGGCTCTGCCTGGTTTTAGAGTCTGCATCTCCCAGGCTTTGTGGGGATCCCCGCGCATGGCGCCTTCGATGTCGGGACCTCCTGACCCTCACTGTCTCTTCGTCTCCAGGTGCCGTCATCAGCATCCAAGGCAGCTATTCCCGCCTCCAGAGAGCGAGGTGCTCCATCAGGCTGGACGAGGGTCAGGGATTTTACAACTTGGTGCCGGGACATGGGTGCGGAGAGCTGCTCCCGGATAGCGACCCTCTAGTTGCTGATGTAGCACAAAGGCGCAGGAGACGTTCTCAAGTGCAGCGGAACCCGCAGCCTCTGCAGGACTCAGACGTAGTGACGGACAATTCCAGGCAGCGGCGACCGCAACGCCTGACTTGCACGGGGACATCTTCTCGCTGTGGTTCAGAAACGCTGTGCCGCGAGAGAGAAAACACGCAAAAGCCTCGCAGGTGTCCACTTCCAGGCCAAGCCTGAGCTTAAAGTGAAAGATTGGGGTGAGGCCCTCACTTGTGTGCTGCGATCTGGGGACACTTAAAAGACGTCTTGGTGCAGCAAAAATGAACACCTGCGACGGTGCCGGGAACGTGGACTTGCCAGCTCGAGTTCTGAACCCGGACAAGGCAGTGGCCACTCCCTGCCTTGGTTTCCCCACCGCCAAATGGCTAGAGGTGGAGCCTCCCTCACGGGGTTGTTTCAAGGTCGTGTAGCCAGCTCGCAGGAAGCTCAAACCGTTCTCCGGCAAATGAACGGCCAATGCGCCATCTGTGCTGAGACACCGTTTCCCCCAAGGCAGAGATTCGACCCTGTCTGAGCATCATCCAACAACACCCATTTGGGAGCCAGGTGTGAACGCCTGTTGTCACCACCGCCCGGGGCTCAGCATTACGTGGGGACACATCTCAGGACAAACACACCTGCTCTGGCTGAGCACCCGCAGAGTTGACTGTCAACTCTTCAGCAGCCCGGTCAACACAGAAGATGTTTCTTATTTATCTCGGCCAATCCACAATGAGAGCGGTCTTTCATTTTTAATGCCCATCACTCATTTCTGATTATAAGATAGAGGAACTATTTGCATAGGTAGAGACAGACTTGCTCTCACTTACTCACTCTCTCAACTCTTGGTTCTTGATATGTATTTTAAAACCTGTGAATGTTATTGAATTGCTACATTTTTAAACATTTTATACAGACACATATATTACTTTTCCAGATTGACTTTGGATATTTGTCTTGATTATGTGTGAGAATTATTAGACCATTATCTCTCCCACCAGAGTCATTACCACCTGCCGATCCTTTCCGTAAGTCCTCTCTGTTTTTGCATTTCGGTCATCAGTAGGTTTCTCCCTGCCTTGACCCAAGGCCTCTCCAGAGTGTCTATCTGGGATGACCACCTGGGTGTCCTGCCATCGGATTCCTCACAAACTGAGTGATTTTGTTTCCTAGCAACCTGAACTGTGTTTTGGACATGAATGGAGTCCTTGGGAAAATTGTTAGCCCCCAGTTTAGAAACCTCACTGCATTTTCTCCTGACATGCATGTTTCAGTAAAAAGTCTGAAGCTGGGGTCAGTTTTTCCCTTTAGAATGGGACAATACTGTATCCTTAATGCTTAAAGAGAATCGTCAGGGAGTGGCCCAGTGGGGTTCTTTCCACCAAGCACCTCTTAGCTGGAACACTCCGGTGGGCTCCAAACTCTGGTCTTTGTTCTCTGTCTGTTCTTCTCTCTCTTCTCTGGTATCATTAGTTGGGAACATGTGGCTGCGAAGCGCAGAGGTTTTCTGGACTCCAGGCTCCAGCGCTGCCCGTGAGCCCAGCAGAGGGGCCATGGTTTGAGGCCTCCTTCTCCTGGGTGCTTCCCCCGTGCGAGGACTGCACAGCGGTGGACCCACACCTGGGACCCACACGGCCCTGCCCAAGAAGCTCTGAATCCCCTCCTGTGGCCGGTGCTGACCAGCCTCTCTGTGTGCCCATCGCCAGAGCTGGCCACATGGGTGCACACACCTGGGCCAAAGCGTGTCCGAGAGGCGACTGCTGGAGGGGTGACTTGGTCTCGGAAGTGCCACCAGGCCACTCACCCACATGTGTGGGCCATAGCCAGGGTGGGGAGATAGGTGGTCTCTCCACAAGCAGAGGTGGCGGGCTGTGGCCAGCTGCCACGGAGCCACTGCTGCGGAGTTCCAACTCTCAACCCGACCTTCCCTTTGGCTGCAGAGATGCCCTGGTCCAGGGAGGAGGATGGGACCCCCTTTGTTATCAGCTGCATCATCTTGATTTGAAAACTCTAAATATTTAGACTTATGGGATGTGGAACGCGGGTGTCTGGAACTGGCTTGTGCTCCTGCATTTCCAGGCATTTTATGATGCAAGTGTGAAAATGTTGGCTCCTGAAATTGCCCATGGGGAGAGTCCTTCCACCAGGGAGATGGGCAGACACTGGAGATGGGGTTTTGGGCGTTTGCCCACACACCTCCACGTGGGTCTCCTCCAGCTGCACGTGCGAGGGGTAGGGGCTACCGGACTCTTCCTTTGTGCTCTGTGCCGTTTGCTGGGCAGTTTGTGCCCTCGCGCTTTGGCCTCATGGTCCGGCCAGCCACGGCAGCATCGTCTAGCATTGCCTCTGCATCCCTGGCAGGAGCAGAGGGGCAGCATCAGCCCCCCCAAGGGCTCCCCCACCAGCACTCGGGGACCCCACCTCTGGGGCACTGGCCAGGGCCGTGCGGCATGGCCGCAGCTGCACTGGGGGCTCTGAAACAGAACCTTACTTGCTGGCGTCCCACAGGGAAGGGCTCGGGAAGGTAGCGGATGGGCTGGCCCGAGGGCTGTGCCAGCCGGAGTCCCTGCGGGGCAGAGCACTTCAGGACCGAGCTCCCTGGGATTCCCATCAATGAGTTCCTGGGATGAAGGGAATCTCGGCCATCTGCCTTCATGTGGGAGACATACAGAGGTGCACCGGGCTGAGCAGACAGACGGACACGCGGCTTTGCTGCTGCCACTTCCCCAGCTCCCACCTCTTGCTTCTAGTTTTGTAGTTAAAATACCCATGGTCACTGGTGTCTCAATAACAATTGCACTTTGTTGCTTGATTGAGCTCAATTTGGTTTTTGCTTCTAGCAATTAAAATTATTTTGTTTAACTAATTTTTATTTAATTGAGACATCTGATTGTCTTTTTATAAGATAAATTGATTCTTACAAACACTTGATATCCACGTAAACATTTTTATTGAGTTAAAAATGTTTTTTGTGCTCTTTAAAAAGAAAGGAGCATGGAAAAGAATACACCAAAATAAAATAACTGAAGATGCCTCCCAGTATCACAAAAGTAAGATAGGGATTCTTTGCCTTAGAGGGAAAAAATCTAATTCCCAAAACTTTCAGGGGGTGTCTTAGAAATAGTTTATGTTAGGAACATCAGTGTGCTGGAAATAGAGAGGAAACCGTACATTTCCATATTTAAAACTAAGACTGGAGAGGAAATGGAGAGAACATCTCATCTGCCCCTGGGCGAGCCTGTCTCGGATTCTGAAATGTGCTGTTTGACAGTTGTCATTAGCCGCACGCGCCGCAGCCCGCTCTGAGCTGCAAGTCACAGCTTCCATATTTAGGAGAACTTACATCTTGTCTAGGTTTGTGATAACTTATGCCTCCTTAATTCCATGACAGCTCCAGCCACCAGAAGGCCATGGTGCACACTCCTCAGTCATGAGAAATTAACATGAACCGTTGCCTTTGGAGGAATATTCAGACGGTGATGGTCTCTGCGGATAGGTGGCATCTGGCTTCGACCACCGCAGGCTGAGCGCAGCTCTGGGAGGCAGGAGCCCAGCTCAAACCTGCCCGATGCTCAGCCTCACCGGTGATGAGAGCCCTGGAGACCACCCACCCTCTCCCAGGGGCACGGATGCCATCCCGCAGCGTGAGGTCACATCCCGACACAGGGCCTGGTTCACACAGAGCATCCGCAAACTACTAGGCCTTCCTTTATTCCATGACTTCGGTTGTTCTGGGGATGGTGTTGTCACTCTCAGGCCAGATTGCCCCAGGAAAGGATGCTACAGTTTGGGTCTTGGAACTCAGGGGACTTAGTAATCAGAGAAATAAGATCAGCTTGGAGGACAAATACGGGATAGAGCTTGGCTTGGCCACACAAACGTATACGGGATAGTCCGACAGATCAAGAGAACTCTCTGTGAAACCAGCATGTTTCTGCAAGTCAATCTTGAGGGCAAACTCCCTAAAAGAACACTGTGCTGGTGGACAGCAGACATTCAACATCAGACTGTTTGGAATGCTATTGTACTGTTTAATGTCGGGAGATGACGAGCCACCAATGATGGAGACCCCCAAACAGACTAAAACACTGATTTCTGAACACTGTTAGAATTCTTTAGGTGAAGAATAAAACAGTTCCCTCTACCTCATTTTGAGATAGTTTTTCCCCCCAGCCCAAGGCAACTCCTTCTCACAGTTGCTTAACTACAAACACAGATGCTAACAGGGGCTGCAGAACCCACCGGGCACCATACTTCACTTCCGTGTGGGATTTTGTGCTTAATTTCAGTTTGGCTGCAGTGATGTTGCTTTGTCTTGTTTTTGTGTGAAACAAAATGGGGTAGCTCTGCATGCATCAGACAGAGGTGGTCTTGAATTCACTGTGGTAGAAGTTTAACATGAGGTGAAGAGCTTTGTCCAAGCAGAGGCTTTCCAAAGAGCTTACATCAGAGAGAGTAAACTACCTAGTTACGCAATCTAAGGCACCTGGCGTTTAGAGAGGAAACCAGGTTCATGAAGACTTTTTTATGAGAAACAATGTGTGACGAGGCCGAATATGAATGTGTGCATCTCAGAGTGGATGCCCACAGCCTGTGCTTTCTCACTGGAGACGAACGCACAGGGGGTGGATTTGGCCAGATCACAGAAGGGCTTTGCTACTCACTGTAGGAGATCAGAGATGGCCACAGCTCTTTGCCCTGTCACCCACTGAGAGAAGGGGGCACGTCCCCTTCCCTCTTTGGTTATAGGCTGGCCTTCATGATGCTTTGGTCAATAGAATGTGCTGGAAGTTACCAGGCCCATGCCTCAAGAAACCAGCAGCCCATGATCTGTCTGGGAGCAGTCTCCACCTTCTCGCCTTGTGACACTGACTGACACGCACACAGAAGGCTTCTTTAAAGGGTGAGAACTGGTTGTTGTCTGGCCGACTCCACCGCCTTTCATGGGAAGGCAGAATGGAAACAGACATGCTTTGTCTCACCAGTTTACTCCTTTACTCAGAGCATCCTGAGACTGGTTTGCCAGAGAGGCCGGGTGAAGGCTACACGGTGACAGTCTCAACTGAGGCCAGCCTTGCCACTTCCTGCTAAAATACAAGACAGGTGAGCCGTCCACACCCGACGGTGTGCTGGCCAAACACCACCAAGAGGTGCCTTTGCTGGGCTGAGAGAGGATTTCCTTTCAAGGTCAGGAAGGCTGGAGTGTGATGCCTGACCCAAAGGGAAGGACCAAAGGAAGACGGAGCGACGTGTGAGGGGTGGGCGGTGGAGTTGCTCGGTCCCCTTGGGCTGGGTGGGGATGAGTCCTGCCCAGGCAGAGAGGACCCTGCCCTTCAACCCCCAGCCTCACCCGAACTGGAAGGAGGGATGCACTGATGGGTGGGGGTGCTGGTAAAACGGGAAACGAGGGCTGCAGGGAGTCAAGTAAGGGTCTGTCTCGTGTCTCAGGCCAGGGAGCCTCTGAGACAGGAGGGACATGGGGCGTGCGGGACCAGGAGGCAACGCACTGATGGAGGGTCTCCCAAGGCCTCCCATCTGCTCGGCTGTCCAGGATTGTCTCCAGCAAGACTGCACCTCTTCTTTGTCCTTGGCGCCCACTGCCTCAGATCCCACCGAATGCCCCACTCTGAGCAGGGGTTTCAGCCTCGCGCCCTGTTGGAAGAGAGTTACACAAACACTGGGGCTGTGGAGCACTGACTGTGGAGAAGCCGGCCCGATGGGAGCTCGTCTCCTCAGGTGCCACCTCCTCGCCTTGTGACGCTGCCTGGCACACGGAAGGCTCCTTTAAAGGCTGAGAACTGGCTAATGCCTGGTCAACTCCACCGCCTTTCATGGGAAGGCAGAAGAGGAAACACACGTGTTTTGTCTCACCAATTTACTCCTTTCTTCCTTCTCCAGAGTCCTGTGCCAAGGGGTCAAGTTCACATAAAGTGAGTAGGGGCCATCATCCCTTTCTCTGTGATTTTTTCCCTCTGGTGGGAGAAATGCACTTCTGTGCATTGGGCATTCGGCAGGAAATGGAGCGTGCGCCATTACAGTCCGTGGAGGGTAGAGAGAGGGTAAGAGCTGGAGGATTTTGGAGAAGATTATTCTGGGTGGACCAGGTGGGCATGGGCAGTGGGGATGGAAGGCCCCCAGCTTCACGAGGGGCTCAAGATCAGGACCACCCTCTGCCCGTCCCTGGCCCGAGGAACAGGTGTTCCGGGGGCTCCTTCTGTTGCTTTTCTCACCAGCAGGGTGAGATTAGAGCAGGGACCTGGGAGTTCCCGCGAGTACTTCTGGCTCGGGAATTCAGTAAAGCCCACCAAGACTTTGACAGCCAGTTGGTAATCGATCTCCACACCCAAATCAACATTTTTTTCAGTTTCTTTGGTTCAATTTGGAGATTTTAAGTGCTAAAGCCATATGTTACCAGCGTTGCCACTGCATGCCATCTATGCCCGTCATCCACGCTTGAGGAGTTGTCTATGGACTGGCTGATTTCGTCTTTAAGACGAGCCTCTGAAACGGAGGCAAGTGCAATGATTTAGAGGGAGGCGCTGCCCAAGCCACTTGCCAAGGGTCACACAATGATACATGCAGAGCTGGACTCAGGAATCTCTAGTGCCAAGCCAAGGACGCTTTACTCCGTGATTTTATCCTTCTACAACAATCTGAATTTGATTGTTAGGAAAAAAAATCTGTCTCTTATAATTACAGGTGAATCGAGGTGCATCATCTCTCATTTATATTAAGTGATTGCATGCTAATGATGTCAGAAAGTTCTCTGCCTGAGAACTACTTGAGAATTTACTTCTATGGATCTTCTTTAACCCCAGTGAGAGGCAAGCAGCTTCCCCTGACAGAGTTGCCAGAGGAGGCAACACATTCAAGTCAGCTTTGGTTTTCAAGTGCAGAATTTTTATTTCTGAATTCTGAATGCTTGTAACCATGGTGCAAGTCCAATTCTCTTAAAATTACCTTTCCTGAAAAAATCAGCCACAAAAAGAGAATGGGAGATTTTCCTTCTGTATTGACTTTTTACATTTGAAAATAAATTATGAAAAAGTAAAGTTGTCTTAATTAGCAGCACAGCTCAAGTGTGATGCTGAAGGGTGTTTGCTGCTCTGATGGGACCTTCCAGCTAGAAACACAGTTAGCTGCTGCCTTTAGCCATTCTGTTTCAGTGCAAGTCACAATTCCTTTAGAGCCTTCGGGTTCCATTTTTGGATTCAAGTCTCTGAAAAATAATCGGATTTCTTGGGTACCCACTGAGCTGGGTTGCTCGCCCTGCCTGTGCGAGCTGTAGGCTGCAGCCCGGCCCAACTCAAGCTGTGCCTGGGGGGTGAGAGGGACAGACGGGGGGGGGCCCTCTGTGTTAAGAGGTTCATCTGTATTTTTGAAAGGATACTTTTTACACATTTTTCTTACGATCTCCAGAGTTATCACCTTCAAGGAAAAGAGGTGGACTCCAGCCCGGTGACCCCCACTGCCCTTTGTCCCTGCCCGAGACCCGGGTGTTGGGCCAAGCCCACCCCAGCCCCGAGTGCTTGTCCAGGGTGGAGGGGCCTGTGGGCTGCACTGCTGCACCTGGACGCCTGCCTGGGCGGCTCGTGCTCCAGGAAAAGTCAAGGTGAAATACAGCCTCCGACTTTTGTGTGCGAGTTGCAAATATGGGTTCCCAGAGCCCGTGCCTTCAGTTCTGGGCATCCACAGCAGGGCGAGGCTGTGGGCAGGGGCTGGGGTGAGGAAGGCGCCACCTCTGCCCAGCTGGAAATGGCCCTGTCCCCAGATGAGCAGAGGGGAACCTTGGGGAGGGTCGTGGGGACGGGAGATGGAGCTGCCCCCCCCACTTCCTTGTCCGTCCCCACTGCGTGCACCCCCTCCTGCTCACTGGCCTTTTCAGAGGGGAGACAAGGAAAGGTCTGGTCTGGGGAGGGAGGGGTTCACCTGTGAGATTTGCCCCTCAAAGAAGGCCGGGCCTGGGAAAGCAGCTGCCCATCATTTCCTGTACCTCAGAAACTGCTGCACTACTTGAACACATTGTTTGCCTTAAAGTTTGGGAAATCTGTGTGTGTTGAGAGTTGTATCTCTTCATCCAGAAAATACACGTTCAAGAAATGCAAAAGCTCCTCTGCCTCCCTTCCCCACGGCTCAGGGCTGCTGCCCGGGGGCCCCTTGGCGTGAAGGGGTCAGCGCCTCACGTCGGGGGCCATAGCCTGGACGGTGCGTCGTTGGGGAACGTGGGACAGTGCAGGAGGGACAGAGCCCAGCCGCGCAGCTGGCGGTCAGCGAGCGCGTCGCCGGAGGCCACCTCCACTGCTGCGCCGGGCGGGAGATGCGTTCATTAGCAGGTACGTGTCAGAGGTGGGCTTTCACTGGGGACGACAGTGGCTTGTTAGAGCGATGATGCTAGGGAGGAGCTCTCCTCGTGCAATTAGTGGGGTTTGAGATATGCAGATTAGCTACGATGTTTTAGAGACACCCCATGCTCACACCCGCAGCCTGTGAGAACGCAGCAGGCCCCGGCCAGACTCGGGGACTTGGGCCCTGGGTAGCCTCAGTCCCACCATTGTGTTGGGCATCTCCGGTTGCCCGACGGGGTGACTATTTCCCGCTCGGCTCAGGGTGGTTTGCAAGCTGTCCTGGTGTCATCATGACCGGCTCCCGTCGCTCTCAGCAGGGTCACGGCTTGGAAGACGCAGGCTCACACCACCCAGAGGGAAGCGGCTGGGACTCCACCGAGCTTACGGAACAGGTTGTGGGGACGCCTCATCCCTGGTCATTACTAAAGGCGTGTTTAACACGTTTCATACGTGTAGCCTAATTGACTCTAATATTTGCTTTCATTAGAATCACCTAATGAGGTTTGGGGAATGAGATAGTGGCCCTCACCCACCTCCAGTCCCTGTCTTAGAGCAGCTCCCAAAGATGACTTAGGTGCCAGGTACGGCTAAATCCGCTTAGACTGCAACACTCAGAACCTGGGAAGATTCGGCTCAGGGTTTCTGTTTTTTTCTCCACTGGGAAACCCGTGATCATTCGATTTTAAATCGCCCCGAACCAGCCTCCCATGATAAATTGCAGCATCCCAGTTGGCTGTGGAAAGAGGGCGGTGGTTGGCGGCAGGAGCCATGGTAGGAGCATTTTCTGTCTGAACTAGGGCCCCTGCCCTGGTTTGTCTGCTGTTTAAATCCTCTGATCGCTGACGCAAGCCTTCTTTGCCTGGATCAGAGTTTCCCACGGTTCAGAAGCCCCCTTGCCAGATAAATCAGGGCTTACTGAAAATGCAAACTTCTGGGCCTTACTTCAGACTTGTGTCAGCCTGGGGGTGGGCCAGGCTCCCATGGGCCCCATTGGCCCCACCGCCTGCCATTCATACCCTCCAGGAAGGCCCCGCCCACATCGTGCTGGGGTTGGTCCACATGTCCAGGACAATGCCCAGTAGAGACTTGAGTGTCGCCTCTGGGGTCAGGTCATGGGAGACACGGTGGCTTCTGCCTGGCCCTTTGGATCACTCCCAGTGGGGCCGCCAGCCAACGGGTCGTGAGGACACTCACGCATCCTCGTGGAGAAGAACCGAGGCCTCCAGCTTCCAGCTGTGGAGTGGGTCACGTGGAAGCGGCTCCTCTGCCCTGGCCAGGGAGTGGCCACCCTCCAGTGCCACAGCTCCAGGGGACAGTGTGCTCCAGCTTCGTGGGGGCCTTGGGCCAGAACCAACCGGCTGAGCCATTCCTAGATTCCAGACCCTCAGGAGCGGGAAGACATGGCAAGCTTGTTGTCTCAAGCTGGCAAGTTTGGGTTAATTTCTCACACAGGTGTCGACAACCGTGGTGGGGGTAGGGGGAGACCTGTGTTTTGGTCATCAGGTGAGTCTCACGCACCCTAGAAGTTGGGGGTCCTCACGTGATGCCAACATCCAGCTCTGAGGCAAATAAAGGGGACCCGACCCCATCACCGTCCACCTGAGTGACTCTAAGAGCCTGGCTGCCCCCGGTTCCATGTGTGTCTCTTCAGGGTGTGCTCTCCACTCGCCATCCAGACTGAGCTGATAACAGCTAAGTCAGGTCCTGCACGTCCCCTGCCATCAGCCTCCAGGGGCTCCCATCTCTTGGGCCCATTCCATGGCCCAATCCGTGGTCTCCAGGCCCTGCAGGATCCAGCCTGTCCTCCCTGGCTGGTTTCCACCCACTCTCCCCTCTCCCGGCTCCAGCTACCCTGGCCTCTTGTCCTTCTTTGAACCAAGCTGTGGCTGCCCTTGCCTTGGGCACTTGAGCTCCTGCTCCTGTGGCCAGAGACGGTTTCCACTGCACCCTCCCGCAGCAGCTCCTCTGGGCCCCTCCACCCTCGCCAGCTCTAGTTCCCTTCAGGCCTCCTCTCTGGCTGCACGTCGGCTCGTCTGTCCAGTGCTATGAAGGCCGGGAGCTGTCTACACTGCTCACCTTCTTCCTGATGCCTAGCCATGCACCTGACCGGCAGTACAGTCTTAATATTTGCAAATAAATGGAGGAAAGTGCAGGCCTGGGGAACGCCTCTCAGAACCCACTGCTTGTCTTCATGGCCTTCAGCTACTGTTTGTGGGTTTCTCAGTTCATGCCATGTCAGCAGATCAAGTAGCTAAAATCAGAACTATGATAGGACGTATCCTATTTCAATCAAAACACTTTTAGTTAAAACTTGCCCCTGTGCCTTTGGTGTTCCCCTGGGGTCTGGCAATTCCCAGAGCCCCTGACGTCTCCTGGAACTCTTACACAATCCCCTGCCCGACACTGTGAACCCTTTGAGGACAGGGAGAGCTTGTCCCCAGCACAGGTCAGCAGCAGCGGCCCACAGGCCTCATCGGCTGCTCTCTGGTTTGTAGATGCAGCTTATGGAGCTCACTGGCTTGTTGACGCCTCGTCTAGGCACATTTTCAGGTGACCCTGGCGGATATGAGTACTTGCAACAGAGACAAAAAGGCTGTCAAAACTGGAGACATTTGCTACCTGGCCCTTTACAGAAAAAGTTTGCCAGCCCTTGATCCAACTCACAAGAGACATTTAATGACATTTGGGTCCATAATGGGGTAAACCTGTAACAGGAGGAGTGTCGCAATGAGAGGGAAACAGATAAATGGAAATGATTCAACCATTAACTGAATCCCACAGAAACAGATCTAATTAAAGTCACACGATACAGAGAAACGACTCACAGGAAAGTCTGCTGTTCCATGGAATCACTCCACAGAAACCAGGATTGGAAATGTCAGCCTTTTGTTCACATAATAGAGCTAGTAAGCATTGACTCTGTACCCCAAATGTTCTAGAATTAGAAAAATTAACAATAATTTAGGAAATAACAAATGAACTATTGTAATGAGCCTTGTGAAATAGATTCCATGACTAATGGACTGTTAAAAAATTATCATTTTATCATCATCATATTACTTTGGTTTGCCTTTAAAATGAACGAATAGCCTGAGAAATTTCCAACTGGTGGTGATTTTTATTTGGTACTGACACTAATTGTATGTATCTAATATCCCATAGATGGAGTTAAATTTCCATGGGTTTAAGAACAAAACTCAACAGCTTGTTGAGGGTTTCTCCACCCACTTAGCCAACATCATTACATATACTTGTTTTGGAGTTGCGCCTGCCCAAAGCCCAGGATCCTTTCATTGCACAAAAGGAGAATTTTCAGCATTCTGCAGAGTTGCTCAGGTGGGGTGTCATCATTTATACAGAGTTGAAACTGAATTTATATGAGGGACAGGAACAAATGAGTATCAAAGGCCAGGCACACAGTAAAAACTATTAAAAGCTAAATTATGTCCCTTTCCTTTCCCAGGGCTCTTCAGGCTTGGGAAAATGGAGGCGTCTCTGTGGGAGGTGAGGAGCCCCTCCAGGTGTGGGGGAGGCAGGTAGATACCTGGAAGGTTCTGGATGGCCATGGCGTGTGCCCTGCGTACTGTGGGAGCTTCTCATCCAAGGGGAGGAAAGTTGGTGCAGGGAAGAGAACAGCCATGCCCGGAAAGGGGATGGCGGCAGTGCACACCTGTGTCCTGTCTTCTCGGGCACCTGCTCGGTCTAGCTCCTGGAAGGATTGTTTCGGTCTCTGACTTTTAGGGTCTGTGCATCTAGAAAAGGTGAAGATGTAGCTGCTATTCCAGCTTCTCATTTCTATGTTTTAGCAAATTTAAGGAACTTCTGTATGTTATCTCATGATTAGTATTTTCTGGGTTTAGTCAAATTTGTGACAAGACCACTAAAACACTTGGAAAGGTGACTTTCAGTATTTCCTGTTACTCCACATTTGCTATAAGCACACCCACTACTTTGAGATTATGGTCATTTCACAAATTCCTGGTGAGCATCTTCAATAGGCCCGGCTGGGGATTCAGCCAGTGGACAGGACAGAAGACACCGCCTCAGGGTCTTACATTCCCGTGCGAGGTGAAGGCAATCAAAAGGCAGATAAGGCAAATATACTGCATTTGACATGGCGACAAACGCCAAGAAACAGAAAGGAAGCCAAGAAGGGGGTATTGGCGTCGGGGGGGGTCTTGTTGAAAAGACGGCCAAAGGTGAGGGAGAGCCACACCAGTGCCTGGAAAGGGGTGTCCCAGGAGGAGGGGACAGTGGCTGCACGAGGCTGAGGCAGCTGCATGCCTCGGTCCCCAAGAAGAGCGGGGGGCCGGGGGGCCATTGCAGCATGTGGCCATGAGCCATGCACGGTGGGCGCCCGGCAGGTCATCCAAACATCCCCTGGAGGGACCACATCCCACATGCCCCCTCACCTCACCATTTCTCCATCTCCTCCATCTAGAAGGGTCTGCAATGCGTCCCATCCCCATGCTTTTCTGAACTATATGAATATTTATTTTCACCAGAAAGAATGAACAGTCAGCAGCTTTCCATCAACGGGGAGGGGCTTCCCACTGTGCGAGATTAAAGCACATGCTGCACCTTCAGGCGACAAACTTCAGCAGGTGCTGATGACCCTAGCCAGTGAGCAGGGGATGGAGCTTATCACAGGGGCTGGAATGAGAGGCCGAGGACGCAAGTGAGCAAAAATGATGATGGAACAATTGTGGCTTCTATTCACTGGGGGTTCATGGGGAGCCAGTCATGGCACTAAACATATTTTGGGTTATGCTGAGATCGGATGTAAAGGTGAGACTCCACACCTGCCCCTACCCACCCCAGTCCTGGGAACTGTGCTTCCTCCAGATGCTTTGCAAGTGGAGGGGAGTTTTGATCTCTTGCAGACAGTGGCCAATGAACAAGTGTTCAGGTGAATGAATGAATGGATGGAAGAATGGATGGATGGATGTATGAGCAGCTCTGGGTCTGGTGGACCTAAATAAAGCTACATTTTGGGCTGCAAATCCTCCCACTCCCATCAGGTACCAGGTTGGCCCAATGGAACACATAACTTCTCTTCTCTGGGTCCTTTTAAACCCAGCTTTTCCCTCAGGCTGATGGTACATTGGGAAGTCCCCGCAGGCCGGTGGGGCCCCTTCCATGTGAAAACTCTTGTCTGTGAACGTGCCAAATGGAGAGGGGATTCCCTTATGTGTGGCCTCTTCAAAACCCGCACCCTTGCCTCCTTTGATAAAGAGATCTTAAAAAATCCATTGTTGAAAAGTTTCAAGGCTCATAAATGGTAAAGAGCATCCGTGGCTGGAATCCTAGTCCTGCTGCTTCATAGTTACACTAATTTGTTTACTGAGGCCTGTTTGAGCCTGGGACATCCGGATTCCCAGATGAAGCATTTCTGTTTGTTTGCAGTGTATATCCAGGGAGTTCTAAATTCCCTGAAATCACAATTTTGTGCATTCTGGCATTGCCAACAGGAGTGTTGGGGTTGAACGCACATCTTCGTTCGGTGGTTTAGAACCGGACAGTTTTGCTGACGGAGTTGCCAGGGCAGTGTCAGGGACGACCAACAGTGTCTTCTGGAATTGGATGTAAAATAGCCCACGTTCCATAACTGCCTGATCACTCCCTAAGTGTCTAATAAATAAGAATTGTAAAACAGACACAAAGCCTTTTGTATAACATTTTCTCAATAAGCAAGTGCTTTCAAGAACTATGATACTAGCCTTTTTCTGTGATTTAGGGAGGGGAAGATACATTTTGATTCCTCCAATAGAAATAAAAGACATGGGTCATGGTAAGCCTACTGAATTTACCTGCTCTGTTCTGGAGGGGCTGGAACCAGAACGTGCCCAGATCGGCTTCCTGGCCCCAGGAACCCAGGTCCAGCCCCAGGGTTCCTAATGTCAGGGAAATCCTTTTCATTTGGGGAAGTGCTGTTGCCCCTCTCCTGGGGTAAGGTGGCGCTGAGCTGCCCCTGCAGGCCAGGTTAGGCAGAGGCAGCTGAAGTGGGCCAGGTGTGGAAGTGGCAACGGAAGGCAGGCACCCACCACAGGTTGTCAGGCAAAGGCAGGATTGAGCTCAAGCCAGAGTGGCTCCACATCCAGCCGAGGTTTCCCAGATTCCCTGCTGTGGAGGGCGATTGTGGAAAACGAGAACAGGGCAGGGCGTCTAACCGGAGGGCGGCCCTCCCTGGTCCTGGAGATCTCGCTTTCATGGACATTTTCAGTGGTGTGGAGATGGCCCACCCCTAGGCGTGGCCTCAGTTTGAAAGCACAGGAGAGAGGGGGCTTCAGCTTTGGGAGGAGGGGTCAGCGATGATTCAGTATAAGAAGGATGTCGTGGTTTGGAGCTGTACGTGCCCCAGAAAAGCATGTTCTTAAATCCAACCCATCCCTGTGGGTGTGAACCTGTTGATCTTTGGAGCTCTCGATGAGTTTCTCAGTGAAGGTGTGACCCACCTCACTCAGGAGGGGGTCCTTTATAGGCAGAATGAAATCAGACAGACGGAGAGAGAGGAAGCCACAGTGAACATCAACAGGACCTGGACAGCAAGAGGAAACCAGGAGAGGCCGCCGTGTGCCTGGCCATGCTGCAGAACCAAGCATCGCCGGCAGCCAGCCCCAGGATGACAGTCTTCTGGGAGGAAGCATTGCCTTGATGGCACCTTGATTTTGGCCTTCCACTAGTCTTCAAACCCTGAGCCAATAAATTCCTATCACCTAAGCTGACTCATTGCATGGCATTTGCTTGAGCAAGGAGGAAACTGAACCAAGGCAGAAGTCCAGTTACCCAGCAAAGTGTAAGTGGATGTGTGTGTGTTTTAGAATGAATTATGCATGCTCCAGTGATGATTGCAAGCATGAAAAGGAAGCTCTGCTTGGTGATATGTATGTATTTCCATTAATAAGTTAGATATTCGATACAGATTTGCATCAGAAAAAATCTGTGGTTTGGATATTAGATTCATAAAGTCCTTCTTTTGATGTGTAGGAAATAAGTCTCTTTAAAAAGCTGAGCAATCACTTTTGCCCGAGATGGCGATGTAAGGCCAGATGTCCAACAGCCTTCTCTTAAAAGCCAACAGTGATAATCAAAGGCAGTTAAAAATAGAGGCAGTGCTGGAATCCAGGAAAGGGTATCACCAGAATGCCAAAGGTTTAATGAATTTCTTCCATATCGAGTGCAGATGGGCCTCGATTAAAAGAAGCCCTGACGGCTCGCAGGACCTGTTCACGGGAAGACACCCTGGCCTCTTGGCAGAACTCCCAAACACTCTCAGAAGTGAGGGTGATGTAACTGGAGGAGAAAAGACCCTTTATCCAGACCCCCTCCATTGTGGCAACAGGGCAGGAGCTTTCAGAAGTTCCTAGGAGGAGAGGGATGACACCAAGCAGAAATTCCACTCCACTGGGCTCTTGGCTGCACGGTTCCCCAGAGAGGCTGAGGCCCAAGGCTCACCCGCAGCCCAGCAGGCTCTGCTCAGGCACAGAGGAAGCGAGGCCACGGAGGAGGAATTCAGCTGCCTGAGAAACTGCAGTTCCAGAAAACTTAGATGGTGGAGTACTTGGGAACAAATGCAGCTGTCTCCATGTCAGCCCCCAAGGCCTCCTGTCTTGCTTGGAGGATGGCATCTCTGAGCTGCATGTCTCCAGCTCCCCAGTTTAAGAATGAAGATGCTTCTAGAAGCATCCAGGGACCAATATAGAGAGCCAGTTATAATCAAACACACCAAGATGGGTCCTGTTGATGCAGGAAAATTCAGGAAAACCCACGTGGAACAAATAATCAGGCTCCTCAATAAGAATCCTCTCAAGAGGCTCCAAGCCCCTCTCCCTTTCCCCACGTTTGTTCTCTTAACATTTCCAGATCCTTTATTACACCCTAGAGAACTGAGTTTTCATTTAGAATCATTTTCCTTCAGCTTGAAGAGCTTTCTTAAGCATTTCTTGAAGTGCAGGTCTCCTGGCAATATATTGTCATATTTTTCTTTTATCTGAAAATGTCCCTATTTTGCCTTCTTCTTGAGGATATTTTTGCTGGATGTAAAATTCTGGGTTGACATTTCTGTTTTGTTTTGTTTTGTACTTCCCTCCTTTTACACATGTTTTCCCACTGTCTTCTGGCTCCCATTGTTCTAGGTTAGAGATCAGCAGATATTTGAGTCATTGTTCCTCATTGTGCATTAATTTCCCTCAAACTGCTCTAAAGATTTTCTCCTTCATTGGCTTACAACAGTTTGTCTATAATGGACCTCAGGGTGCTTTTCTTTGTGTTTATTCTGATGGGGATCACAGAGATTCCTGAATTTGTAAACTTGTGTCTCATCAAGTTTGGGAACTTTCAGCCTTTGCTTCCTTATTTTTCATTCTCATTTTATTCCCCTCCTCCTCTTTCCAGGACTCCAACAGATGCATGTCAGACCTTTAGATATTGTAAACTTTTTAACTTTTTTTGATGTTTTTTTCTTCTGTTCTTCTGATTGGTTACTTTCTAGTGATCTTTTAAAAAATATAAATTCAATAGATTTTCTGTCATCTCCATTCTACTGTTAAGCCCATCCAGTGATGTTTTCTGTTAATTTTAAATATTATATTTTTCTGTTTTATATTGATGCTTTTGTTTTAGTTTATGTTTCTCGCTGATATTTATTATCTTTATATTCATCATAAGCATGTTTCCCTTTACATCCTTGAGCAGTTGTAACAGTTTTTATAAAACCCACGTATGCTAATTGGTCTTCATTGATTGCCATTCTTCTTGTAAACAAGTCATATTTTCCTGTTTCTTCATCCTGGATATTGTAAAACTTCTAGGTTGCTTTATGCTCCTCAGAAAAATTTTTGCTTCTTTTTTTAAGCAGGCATTTAATTGGCTGAACTCAAAATGAAAATTCTATCTCTTTTGGGATGGGCAGCAACTAAATATCAGTTAAATTTCTTTAGCTTCAACTTCACGTCTTGATTCCACCCTGAATACTTATAGTTAGTGGATCAGCCAAAATTTATGCCCAGACTTTGGCTTTCTCATTTTCCAACACAGCATAAAATGTTAATTTGTGTTTTATTTCTGACCTTAACAGGAAGACTTCTAGTTATAATCTTTAGGAATAACCCATTGACTCCTATTTTTTCAGTGCTTTAAATATGAATTGAGGATGAATTACCCCACTTAGACATGCTGTCCTGTTTAGCATGAGATTTAGAGTTTGTTAAATACCTTCCCAAAATTTATGCAATGGTATTCATAAATGAGAGTTTTCTGGAGATTTTTATTGTTAATTCTGTCAGGTTTGGGATCAGTGTCATATATTATAAATGGAATCTGGAAATCTTCCTTCTTTTCCTCTGATCTGGAATAGATAAAATTATATGATCTTTAAAGGCCTATTAGACTTCCAAGAAACCATATAAATCTGGTATGTCATCTCTGATGATTGTCCTACTAGACTTTCTATTTCTACAGAGGTCAATTTTGATAAATAGTAGTTTTTAATATTAATTTATTCTGGGTTATAAATTTTTTGGTAAATTTATGAAAAATATATAAATATAAAAATATGTATTTGGATACTACTTTTTCAATTTAATTTTAATTTTTTGATTTGTAGTTGGCTATTTTTTAAAATTCTTTTTAATAAACAAAGTTTTAGATTTAGCCAGCCATTCTACTGTGTTTTAAAATCCATAACTCATGAATTTCTGCTTTCATTTTTTATTCTTTTTTACTTTTTTCTTTCAGTTTAACTTATTTTTCCTCTTCCTTTTTGAATTGGGTGTTTCACC
>PVKY010000824.1:0-39316 GCA_004027775.1 Bradypus variegatus
CTCGTTTCAGAATGCAGACTTCTAGTTTCGCCAGATGGACTTTCCCTCTGGTTTTAGCATACCTTGTCCGGCTGGTGCTACTTTGGTGGTGACGTTCTGGGTCACTTTCTGGTTTTTATTCATTGTTTTTCACGGAGGTGTCTCCTTGCTTTGTCTCACCTAGCCGCCATCATAGGTTCTCTCCTCTCAGCACTTTTAAAGTGCTTATTTCCTTCCTCTGAACTTTGAAAGCTGACTGTCCCCAGTGAGTCAATTTACTTATCTTAAAAACATATTTCTACTGCTAAATGAAAAAAAAAGGCAAAATATTGTATGGCACAGCTTCCATATTCACAACTGTGTATAATACACACACACACACACACACACACATAGTAAGGATTTGAAATGACTGGGGTAGGATTATGAAAATTTTTTCCTTTTAAAAATGTTTCTGAAATGTTACTAAATTCTCTATTCTATCAGAACTAAGTATAGATTGTTAAGGAGGGAAGGGAGAAGATTGCATAAACTTTTTAATAACTTTTTTACCATGTGACTGTCTTAATTATTAATGAAATAAATGCTTATAGATGCATCCACATTCCAATAACTCACAGGGTCACAAGATACCATAAATATTGTGAGGGAGACAACAGGCTTTTGCTTATACTTACTAGCTGCAAAGACTACAGGGAACAATCTAGCTCTGATTCATCATAGGGCCTAGAAAAAAACTGACTATCTTTCAGGGACCATGAATTACTGTATCCCTGTAAGAGCTTTTATGAAAAGATTCAAAATTAGGTTATTGTTACTGTGTCACAGATGAAGGTATAGTCAGTACAGATGCCTGCTTGGGTAAATCTGTTCAGATCACTTGCTCCAGTTAGAGGACATGAGGCTGATGCCTTAGACATTTTAAGTGAATGTTCCACCTTTTCTTTTTTAACCTCTGTTAAAGTCTTGACATCTGATTACCTACACTCTCTCATATCTCTGTCTTTCCCTAGAATTTTATTCCAGGCCTCTAAAGCAGGGCAAAATGTGGCTGGCAGACCAACTCTAGACTACTGCTTGATTTTGTACGGCCCACAAGCTAAGAACATTTTTTTGAGACATGAAAATTAGATGAAATTCAAATTTCAGTGTCCATAAAAAGTTGCACCGGACAGTTGTGATTCATTTACGTATTCTCTTTGACTGTTTTCATGCTACAATGGTAAAATTGAGTAGTTACAACAGAACTGTATGGCCTACAAAGCCTAGAATATTTTATCTCTGGCCCTATAGCATCTCTGAATAATGAGTTTCATGGAGCAACTCTGTGGTGTGGTAGACTGACTGTATTTATGGCCCCACATCTTCATCCCTCCCTGTATCCGTGCCTTTTGCCACAAAAGCCATAGTGCTTTCCCACTGAAGCTGGGCTCAGCCACATGACTTGCTTTGCCTTTTGTGAGCGTGGGAGACATTATACAAGCAAGTGGGACCGCAACCTAGGGCTTGTTCTCTCTGGCTCCTCTGCCAGTGCCATGTGAACACACCCAGGCTAGTCTGCTGGAGGTTGAGTCACATGAACCAGAGCTGAGTGGTGCTGGTAATTCCAGCTGAGGCCATCTGAGATTACCCAACAGCCAAGGATCCCAGAAATGAGTGAGCCTAACCAAGATCATCACAGCCACCTAGCTGACCCCCAGCTGCCTACAGACACAGAGGCAAGGCCCGCCGACATCACTGGAACCCAGCCCAGGTCGGCTGCATCCCAAAGATGCAAGAGCCAATGACTATTTATTGTTGTATGCCGATGAAGTTTGGTGATGGTTTATTAGATAACATTATTCTGGCACTAGGAAACTGAGTTTTAAAAATTTCTTTTGCTAAAACAGACTAAGGAAAACCTTTACTCTTCTGAGGACAGTTTAGGCCTTGAACAGAGAGACAGTCTGAACCAAGCATGGAAATCTGGAACTTCAGGGGTGGGAGGTGAAGCATACGATTACCTCTTGAATTTCTGCAAAAATACCCTGCACTCAAAAAATATATGCATTTGATTTGTGGCTCAGTCTGCCCACTGAGTCAAGCAGATGCCAAGGCTTGGACTTGGCCTGCCTCTTAACCATGAAGAGATCTAGCTAGACACAGAGACTACACCATTTATGGCAAAAGAAATCAATTTATTTCCTATTTATAAAATGTAAAAAATGTACCTTGGGTATAAAAATCTAAATGTCTGATGTGTGATGAGTCAGGAGCATATACGTATCACTTGTTGCATCCTTCAGTCATTAGCTTGTGGTGCAAGGAAACTGGGTGCTGGAAGTACTCCTGTACCAGGCTAAAGGAAAAGCTTCTCAAAGGTAAGAGTCATAGAACTCTGTAAGGAAGAGGATTCACAGAGCAGTGAACTGTATAGAGCAGGAAAGGAGGGGTATGGAACTGAGGTAGGAGGTAAGTAAGGGCTATGTTCTGGTCTGTAATGGGGAACACTTTAATTTGCAAGAGGGAGGATCCACCTTGACTGCTGAACACAACTGGCTTGAGCTTGTGCTAGGAAAGTCAACCTGTTTCCTTGTGCATAGGGCCAACCCCTGCAGAGCAACAGATGTGGCTTCTGTCAGGAAGGAAAGGCATCCATCAGTGCGACAAGAAGAGGTCACCTTCGGCCTTGCATGAACTCCTTGCGCAGCCAGAGAGAGTCCTGGTAGAAACGAGGATCACCCAGTCTCACGGCTGTCCTTTTGTAGAAGTAACAGTACAGCACTGCCGCTGTGGATAACAAGCAGAAAAGCAGCCCCAGGGTATTCATTTCAGAGTGAAAGCAGAACCTACAGGGGGTGAGGTGTTCTGTCTCATGGCTTCCCACTGTCTCCCAGCGAGGGCATGGCCATCCCAACCACCCCAAGCCAGGACAAAGGCTCTCACTGCCAGAGCCACACGTGGGACCAAGGTTTAGGCTGGAGGTTAGTCTGGTCCTTACCTAGTCTCTGGAATACAAATAGTGTTTGAAGTCCACCTGTCCAGACAAAGTTGTTGGACTTTTTCCAGCGTAAGTTCTGAAGGAGGTATGAGTAGACAGGAAAAGGTCAATGGCCTGATGAGGTCCTCAAACCCCCAACCTGGTTAGCTGCTGATATCCCACTTGGTTTAAAATCATGGTATTCTCTTCCTTCTCCTCTGTTTCCATAACCCCGTGAGTGTTTCCCAAAGGAGACTCAAACTCCCTTTTTGTTGCAAAGGGAATATATTTTTAACTCTGAGGGAGGAAGTTTGAACTAAGCAATTTATTCCTTTTCATTCCATAGTCTTTGCCAAAGAGAGATGAAATACATTATCTCAGGAGTTGTGTGGTCACTGAAAATCTTGAAAATCTCAGGCTCAGCTCCTGTCAGATAAAGGCTTGGTGCACTCAGGGTTTAATCAGATTAATAGCTTTACAATATAAAGCCAGAACCTACTTTGGCTCCAGAGACTTTGGCACTACTCTGTTTTTGTCTCCTGTGGAGTCACAAAAGCAACCAAAGAATTCAGTCCGAGAAGGAGGCTTTAGTAAAAGCTTTTGGTAAAAGAAGTGACTAGAGGTGCCCTGAGGTTTTAAGGTATTCCATCAAAATGAGTACATGAGAAACACATGAGATTCCCAAAGAGACAGAAGAATTTGTGAAGTGAAGAAGAAGTCTGGAACCATGATTACTGGATCTGAGCCAAGGCCCATGTTAGAACCAAAGGGAGGCATCTTGGAGGTTGGTCTTCCAGGGTAAGTGATGGGGACTCGGCAGAGAGCAAAAAGCAAGCAGCACTCTTGCTTGGCTGTTTCCTAGCACCATCCACTGCCTATAGCACTAGCCATGGGACAATGATGCCTAAGAATTACCCTGTATCTGTACCTACCTGCCCAAATAGCTAATGATGAAACAGATTCAACTTCCTATTTTAGCCCTGGCAGGGCTGTTTGGGACAAAGGTGAACTGAATGTTCCAGAAATATCCTTGACTCTTAGATAAGGCTGTTCTTCAACACATAAGGTTGTTCAAAAGTGTCTTATAGAATTCTCACTTGCTTAACTCCAGCCCTGACCACGTTATTTCACCTGTTTTGGTGTAAAAGAATGATGCTGGTTTCTCAGAGTAAAGGGATTCCTAGCCCTTAAGGGATCAGGAATTCAGAGCTCCACTCACCATGAGCCAGACATGAAGGGAGATGCTGAGGGCGAAGTACACAGCTGTCAGGATGATGGTCCCTTTGAACTTACGGAAAAGGAGGTTGACCAGGCCAGCCTGGAAGACGAAGGTGTTGAAGAACATGAGGAAAATGATGATGATGTTGAAGAGGGTTGCAATATCCTGGATGCTGCAGACATAAAACAAAGTACAGCCACATGGAGGCCTGTGTGAGGACTCAAGAGCTGGCCCTCATTCCTGAGGCACACCATGAAGTTTGCTCTTCCCCTGTGATACAGTCATCTGAAACCCCCAGAGACAGCAAGGGCTTTGGGGCCCACATGACATAAAGCTAAAATCACCTGCTGGTCCCCTCAGTTGAGCTGCAGTCCACAGACAGGGCTTTCTGGCCCTGACACTCTTAACTCAATAAACCCACTAGGCACTTTCGAGGAGAAGCAACTTTTCTCCCTATATCCAGAAAATGCCAGCCCTGGCATTATCCCATCAGACAGTTACATCTAGAACGACAACAATGTGCTTCCCCCGATCTTCACCTGGCTGATACCTTAGTGCCAAGTTTCAGTTCAAATATCCACTCTTCAGAGGATTTCCTTTAACCTCACTACATAAAGCAGCCCTCACCCCCCCCACCCCAGCTACTTGATTTGAAATTATCTTATTTTTGTTTATGTTGTCACTGTCTCTCTCCACTAGAATGTAAAGCCCACAAGAGTAGGAACTTGTTATGTCTACCACAGCAGCTAGAACAGTGCCTGGGAGGCCAATGAATACTCATAGACTGAAGGAAGACCATGTCCAAGACTGTAGTTTTGGTTTAGAAATTGCTTCAAAAAGTCACTTGGAGGATAAAAGTTAACAGTTTCAGTCCTATGGGATTCAAAGATATTTTAATAGGATTTCCTTTTTTTAGCCTGCTATTTTGTAATGCTCTTCCATGGCAATGTAAGACACTATTTCCATCTACAGATGGAGAAAATGACAGGGTCAGCAGTCTGTCTCTCATTTCCCATGTGAACTACTCCCTTTATTCCCAACTCTTGTAAGAGGGACATAAAAACAGGTCCTGTGACCATGTCTATGTACCACAGAGTGCCCAGGACCAGGTTAAATTTTATCATCCCTGATACTTCCGTTAATAACTTTAATATGCTAAATTGTGGCTGTGAGGGCCTTCATACTGCCTGGGTTCTGCTTTCCAGACCCACCCACTCAACTCACACGAAGAGCACCAGCTGGATGACAGGCGCCATTCGGAGCAGCTCCGAGAAGGAATTGACAAAGAGGTCATAGGACAGCAGCAGGAACTGCAGGGAGAGCACCAGGCTATAGTTACTGGTTTGGAGCATCTTCTTTCTGTTCTCTTGGGCCTCCAAGGGCACATGCCACAGTCCCCAGAAATCAGCTTCTGGCTCCCTCTTAAGCACTGAGGGAGAGAGGTGCAGTTCCTCCAAATCAAAGTTGTTTCCCTTGTCCTAAGGCAAAGGCCTGTTGGGGCATTAAGAGAGGAAAAGTTAGAAATTCTTTAATACAATACATATTTATTGAGGACCTACCATGTGTCAGGAACCACACTAGGTGCTTGGGATACATTGGTGAGCAAAACTAATGACAACAAAAAAACTAACTAGTCAGCCCTTCTATGGACCTTCACCCTCAAACTTTCTCCAAGCCTGGAATCTTCTAAACCCAGAGCTCCTGAGTTCAAAGGAATATAGGGATCCTACAGAGAAGAGTAACCACCTGGGCCTGTAGTAGTAGTGGTAATAATAATAATAGCAGTAAACCCATATATAGCATTTACAATGTGCCAGGGACTTTCTAAGCACTAACATTATTTAAACCTCACAATAACCCCATGAGGTTGATGCTATACACTATTACTTCCCCCATGTTACAGATGAGGAAACTGAGGCCCAGAGGTAAAATAATTTCTGCAAGTCACATGGCTCGTAAGCAGCAGAGTTGGGATTCAATCCAGGCAGCCTGGGTCCAGAGTCCTTCCTCTTAACTACTGCACTCTGCTGCCTCTTGTACAACTGATAGACTGATCCCTAACCAGGTGAGTAAGACTTTGGCACAGGAGAAGGAAGTGGGAAGTGGTGTAGGCAGCAAAAGCCGGGAGAAAATAGGGTTCACCTGTAAAAATTTCTCTTCCAGTATTTGGTAGCAACACAGTGGCACCACATAAGGGGAGCTGGGCCTTTATTTCCATATTTTCCAAGGCCCAGAAGCTGCTATTGGGGGTAGTGGAGGTGTCCTGTGATCCCCAGCTGCACAGAAACTCGAAACAAATTTTGAAATGCTTTGAAGTGCTAGAGGCTGATTAAGTTAAATTAACATCTGTAAAGTGTTTTACAATTACGAACTCTTTTCGCATTTATTACCTTATTTAATCCTACAACTATCTTGAGAGGAAGCCATTATTGTGCATATAATCCCCATTTCACACTGAGACTTGAGACATTAAGGAACCCCGCAGGAGTCCGACCTTACTGGATGTATGAATGCCCTAGTTTCCTTATTCATCAAATAACGTTGATAGCCATCACCTATGTACCAACACCAAGTTAAACCTGCCAACCAAGATAATTTCCTTTAATTCTTGCAACAACTTTGCAAGGTGATTAATAATTACCCCTATTCCACAGGCAAGGACACAGGGTGAAAGAGTTCAAGCAATTCCCCCAGGTCGCACAGCTCGCCAGTGAGCAGAGCCATAACCAGGTTATTCATAACCAGGTCTGCCGCCAAAGCCAGTCACTTAAGCACCGCCTCTCGGGCGCCACAGAGAGCTGTTATGAAGATCCGTTAGACAGAAACGCACATCGCTATGTATGAAGATCCGCTAGACAGAAACGCACATCGCTATGCCCACGTGAAAGGTGATTATCTCCCCCAGCTTCGGACAGTGGTGATTCACAAGAGAAAGAAACGCTCTTCCCAGTTTGTCTACCGCTACCTGCCACATTCCCTTTGTCCCCTGAGCGAGCATCTTTCCTAACCCTTCCCAGACCACTGAAAGATAGGGTTGTCTTGTCAAAAAAACAAAACCCAAACCGCCACAACAATAAAAATCCTGACTTCTGTTCACTTCACCTACTTCTCATCAACCACTCTCACCTCTAACAGCGCTCGTCGGTTGTCATGGAGATGCCGTCCCGGCTTCCGGAAACCTCTTTTAAATCCCGGATGTAGATGGCTGAGGCGAGCTCCGCGCGCGCTGTTCTACCCTCTGCTCTCGGTTTTCTCGGCCCGCTTTATGGCCAGCTCGGCCGCCATGTTCTGGCCGTTGCTGTCCCGGGGCCACCCTTCTGCGAGCCCTCCCAGCGCTGCCGCCTGCTGACCAAGCCGCTGTCTCCGCCGCGCACAACCGCGCCTAGGACTAGTCCCTGCCCGAGAGGCTTCGTGTGGGCCCGAACATTTCCGCTTCTATGGGATGGGGGTGAGGGACAGTGCAGGCCCGTCGCGGTGCTCCTAGTCCCTGGAATTCCGGGTTTAGGGGAGAAACGTCCGAGGAGGAACAGGGTGGGTGTGAGGGGGTGTGGATTGGCGCGATGAAAGCGGGGACTCGGGGCTGCGGACTTCATTTCCCAGGCGGCCTCGCGCCGGACCGGAAGTCCACGAGGGTATAAAAAGGCGAGGCGGCGCCAATCTGGCCGCTTCACAGCGGCGGTGCAGGTGGGTTCGGTTCTTCTCTGGTGCCCCTGACCCTATCTCTCAGAAGATTCGGGGGCCGCGGCTCTGGGTGGCCAGAGGCGGGCTGGGAGGCGGGTCCCGGAGACCTCGGTCCCCCTGCGTCCCACTGTGATTCAGGGGCGAGGATGAGCCCGGGCTGGGAGTTCAGGAAAGTGGTTTCGAGTGCTGGTTCCGCTCTTAACTCGCTTCGCGCTGTCCACACCCCTCACTTGGGCTCAGGTTTCTATTAGGAAATGGACAACGTTCTCCGTGCTCTTCCTTTTACAGGTAGTGGTTATATGGGCACGAAAGCTTTTCGGAAGGTGCAGCCAGCTGTGGGAGCCTCTCTAATTTCCACCCAAGTTTAGTGGAGACGACAGGTCCAGTAGAGGGGTCAGGAATCGCACCCCGAGTTCCTGGAACGGCTCCGGTCTCTCCTGAGCAAGACCTGAACACTATCTGAAAAGCGGGTCTTTAATCACTTTGGTGCAAAGAACGACCTTGTTTATCTAGGGCCTGGCTAGAATTTTGGACCCCTCTTTCCTGAGTGATGACCTCCTCACCTGGATTTACAGAGGGTACCTTTGGGAGTGGGGAATTGTCGGGGAATGGACCTGGATTCCTATATCTGTGCCACTCACCTTGGTCAAGTCACTTTTCCCCTCTGGGTTCCAGTGCTTTTGATTCGTAAACTAAGGGTTTAGGACTTAAACCCCAAGTCTGGTTCTTAGGATTCTTGAAGCTTCCCAAGCCTTCTGAGAAGGGGGAGCAACAAACTAACTTGCTGTTCCTTTCTCTATAAAGTAACATTGTAAGAATTTGGAATAGAGTCTTTTTTTCCTAAGGCTAAAGACTGAATGGGAAATATCCATTTCTTACCCCTGGACCTGATCTGTTTTGGCTCAGCCTGGGAGAATTCTTTCTGCCAAAAGATTGAGGAGAGTATTGGGTTGGAGAGAAGATTCCTTAAATCAGAGTCAGTGGACTGCAACCCACATATTGGCCCAACTGGATGGGTTTTAAATTTTTTATTGATTGGAAAAAATCAAAAGAAGACAAATTATTGTGACGTGAATGTTACATGAAATTCAAATTTCAGTGTCCATAAATAAAGTTTTATTGGGACACAGCCATGCTCATTTGTTAAGGGATTGTCTATGGCTGCTTCTGTGCTACTTCAGCAGACTTGGTGACACAGTTGTGACAGAGGCCGGAGGGCCTGCAAAGCCTAAAATATTATCTGGCCCTTGGTAGAAGAGTTTGCTGACCCCTGCTTTAGAATGGGGCTCTACAAAATGAAAGCAGAATGAGAGGTGGGTGCATCCTGAAATCACAGCACCACTTGCTCTTTTAGAATAAATGAGGATAGCCTCAGCATTCATGTTGCAGTTTTCACTGCATTCTTCCCTTTTCCCTGGTTTTATTGTCTCTCTTGGGCAGAGGGTTTATCTATGTAATGTGATAATAGATAATGAATTGAAATTTATTATCTCTGTGAAATTCATCACAGAGCATTGATCCATGGACCTTTAGACAGTCCCCTTTTCTAGATGTCCTTTTGGACCATATTTTTTCTTTTTCCTAATAGAAAGCGAAAAAAAACCCCAAACCCCACAATGTTGTGGAAGTAAATATGAGTGGACACTGTTACCAAGAATTCCTTAACGCTGACTTAACACTTTGCAGTGGGAGTGGGAAGGGTGTTTTAGCTGTGTCTCTGGTGACCTGAAACTTCCCCAGATCTTGCAGGAATTAAGGAGATAGCTCTGATGCAGCGACACAAATCTGTGAGCCCAGTGGTTGGTCACAAAGCTCTTAGGAGGCTGGTAACATGATTTTCTCTTGCCAGCCTCATGGGGGCTTGATTTTTATTCCCCAGCTCTTGGACTGTCTTTTCTCAGTGATTACTGCCTACTTGGGTCACCTTGTAAGAGCCCAGTGCCTGTCCCAGGTTTAGGTGGACACCTGGCATGGGAGGAGTTGGCATGGCATGGAATCGGGGTCACTGTAGGCCTGTGTGGGCACGGGGCCATGAACTTCAGGTTTTTGTTAGTCGTTAGGATGGAATGCTATAACAACAATAATTAAGAAGAGTATAATCCTTTACTCTCCCAATGTCCTTTCACACATTTCCTCACTTGACTTGCTGACATCCTGTGGTCAAGGAAAAAGCGTGGGCCTTGAAGCCAGAGAAGGGCTTAAAAGTCTCTGTTTGTTTACTGGGTCCGAATGCTAACTACTTAATCTTTCTTAGCCTGAGTTTTCTCATCTGTAAAATGAGGATGATAATTCTTCGCAGGGTTGTCAAGAGGAGTAAATGGAATAATGGATATAAGATTCTAGTGTGGTGTCTTCAGTGCTGTTGTTCAGTAAATATTGTTCTTATTATTACATCTTTCAGATGAAAAAAATGGAGCCCTACAAATGTTAAGTGATTTGCTCAAGGTGCCTCAGTAAGAATTGGAGCCCAGGTCGTCACCCTGCCAGTAGGTCTAAAGGTGAGGAACCAGGAGTTTTATCTCCTCAGAGGCCTCTATATTAGAGTCCCCCTCTTCACTCTGTTAACTGGTTTAGACTGAGGGATCTCGGCTGCAAATTTGTTGCCTTCTTGGTGTGAGCCCATGGGGCAGGGTGACTGCCTTGAGGCCTGGGCCCGTGCAGCCTACACAGGAGCTGAAAGTAGGGGCAGGCTTGTGAATTTGCACGGTTGCCTGCCAACTCCCACACCCGCCTGCTTGGCTTTTAAGAGCAGCTGCTGAGGGGGTTTGGCATTTGCTGTGCCTGAAACCAAAGTTTGGTTTTCTGTGTTTACCAAGTACATGTGGAAATCTCAAAATAAACCCTCTGCTTTCTAGACCATGAGTTCTTGGTTCCTCCTTTCTCCTCTGGACTTTCCCCAGAGGAAGAGAAAGCAGAAGTCTCAGGCCTGGGGATGCCTGAGGGGTGTTTCCTGATTCTAGGTGTGGAATGTGGGGACCCTGCCTCATCTTACCTCCCCAGTAAGAGTGTTCGTGCACAGTCAAGGGAAGAGAGTTTTCTGTAGAAGTGGAGTCCATGGGCCCACCTCCCAGCTAGCCTAATAGTGGTGGGTCTGTCCCTTTCAGATTGTGATTTTGCCTCCTTACGTTAAAACTGAGGGCCTGGGCGTTCATGTGATTTAGCTTGGATTTTGATTCCTTTGGATGCCCACCTCTTTTCTGGAGGATAATTCCTTGTCTTCTGGTCCTGTGAGGGGAGACCGACCCCAGGACTCTGGACCCAGAGCCTTGGCATCTGGCTACAGTGGAGGAGGCCCCTCTCCAGGGCCAGCCACAGGCTGAGCTTGCTGCACTGTGCATTGCCAGGTGCTGGGGTGGGGCCTTACTCACTGTGACCAGAGATCTGACCACCCAGCCATCAAGACCTCATGGGCCAGTGCCCAGGCTGATGGCAGGGGAACTGAAGTAAAAAAGCATCTGTCCCATAGGTCAAGGGTGAGGTCAGCATTGCTTCCTTTAGCCAGTGTGCGGGGCACACCCGAGTCAGCAGGCACGTGTGACTTCTGCATCTTCTTCTAGGAGTGCTTGATCAGAATGGCTGCAGGATGGTTTTACGTGTCCTGCCTGGCGTTGGGGTGCCTGGGCTCACTGTGCATCCTCTTCACCATCTATTGGATGCAGTACTGGCGTGGTGGTTTTGCCTGGGACAACAGCATCTATATGTTCAACTGGCACCCGGTACTCATGGTTGCTGGCTTAGTGGTGCTCTATGGAGCTGGTGAGTAAGGGGTCAGCATGGGCAAGCGTGATGTGGTCCAGGCCTGGGTGGGACGGTGCCTTCCCTCTCTGGGGCTGGCCTTTGTCATTGTTGGGTCTGGGGCTATGGGGGTAGGGTGGTTTCAATTGTCACTGGGCTCAGGTTTCATTTGGGGGACGAAGTGGTAAGAGTGAGGGCATCCAGAAAGGACATTTCATGGATAGGGTCAGCCAATTTTTTTCTGTAAAAGGCCAGATAGGCTTTGCAGGCCATAAGATCTCTGTTGCAGTCACTCAGCACTGCCATTATATCATGAGATATACGTAAATGAGTGAGCATGACTGTGTTCCAATAAAACTTTTTTTAAATTCAATTTTATTGAGATATATTCACATACCATACAGTCATAAAAAGTGTACATTCAGTTGTTCACGGTACCATTATATAGTTGTGTGTTCATCACCAAAGTTAATTTTTGACCATTTTCATTACCACACACACAAAAATAATAAGAATAAAAATTAAAGTGAAAAAGAACAATTAAAGTAAAAAAGAACACTGAGTGCCTTTTTTTTTTTTGCCCCCATTTTTCTACTCATCCATCCATACACTGGACAAAGAGGAGTGTAATCTACATGGCTTTCCTAATCCCATTGTCACCCCTCATAAGCTACATTTTTATACAATCGTCTTCAAGATTCATGGGTTCTGGGTTGTAGTTAGATACTTTCAGGTATTTATTGCTAGCTATTCCAATTCATTAGAACCTAAAAAGGTTGTCTTTATTGTGCGTAAGATTGCCCACCAGAGTGACCTCTCGGCTCCTTTTGGAATCTCTCTGCCACTGAAGCTTATTTCATTTCCTTTCACATCCCCCTTTTGGTCAAGAAGATGTTCTCCATCCCATGATGCCAGGTCTAGATTCCTCCCCGGGAGTCATATTCCACCTTGCCAGGGAGATTAATTCCCTGGGTATCAGATCCCATGTAGGTGGGATTCAATAAAACTTTATGTACAAAAGAGCCAGCAGGCCATATTTGACCTGTGAGCCGTAGTTTGCTGACCCCTGCTCTAGGGAGCAGGAAGTTGGAGCCTTTCATAGCATAGTCTATCTCCTGAATGAGGGACCTGCTTATTCCTCCCAGACCCTGCCCTTTACCTTCTTTACCCCCTGCAGATACAGCTGTGCCTTGAGGCCCAAGTGAGCCTCATTTCCCCCACTTGTTAAATGGGAATAATGATGACATTGGTAATAACAGTTTACCATGTAAACTTCATAAACATTACCTCATTTTGTTCTCACAGCAAGCTTGTGAGGTATGCTGTATTCTTATCCCCATTTTACAGGTGAGGAAACTGAGACTTAGAAAGGAGAGGGCAAACAGTAAGAGGCAGAGCTGGGATGGGGATCCAGGTTGCCTTACAACCTGTATTCTTTTTTTTTTTAAAGATGTACATACAGGAACATTTACTGCCATCTTGTATACAACGGGAAAAAAGGAAAACAGCTAAATATAGAGTAATAGGAGATTACTTAAATTGTAATATGCTCATTAAATTGAATATGGGAATACTTTCCAGGCATTAAATAATTTTGTAGCTGAATATTTATTAACATGAAAAGATAAGAGTAGTGTTAAATGAATAAGTAAAATTGAATTCAGGTTTTTAAAAGTATATAAACAGAGATCAAAACCAAAAAATAACAGCAAATGTGTATTTGCATGGTGGAAATACAGGTAATTATTTTTGGCTTATTTTCACTTCTGATGTTTCTACAATAAATGCATGTAATTTAATAAAAATAGTGAAAACTAAAACTAATAAACACTCTGAGGTATCTCATTACCTATAGAATATATTCCAAGCACCTTAACATGGCATTCAAGGCCTGTCAAAAATATCTCCGTGTCTCTCAGCTTCATCCCTTTCTGCTAATGTATCACAAATGACAGTCCATAAGCACCAGCCTAGATGTTCCCCTCACACACCAGGTGGTTTCCTGTGTCTCTACCTCTGCCCGTTGTTCCTGCCAGACTCTACAAAAGGCTTTTGCACCTTATCTCATGTGATCCACATGGAATCCGTCTGAGATAAACATGCATTATTCTCAATTAAAATAAGAAAACAGGGCTTAGGGTGGTCAGATGACATCCAAGAACATAATTTGGGAGGCACACAGCTGAATAAGTACCTAGGCTGTCTGATCACCAAATGAAAGCACTCTCTTCTACATCTTTGCTTGTAACTCTAGGAGTGAACTTTCCTCTCCCTACCACTGTTCCAGCATAATTCTTCTCCCTTTCTTCAGCTCAGCTCTCACACCACAGGGACATCTTCTCCAAACCTGCACCACTAAAATGCCAGACCAGGCTTCCTGCCTTGGCTCCCCTAAAATCTTGCCAAGAGCACACCCATTGCGGTCATGACATTGCCTTGCAATTCTCTTCTTAGTAGATTGTGAGCTTCCAATCCATGTTTGTAACCCAGTATAAGCCCTATGGTGCTCAAGCACTATCAGTTAAGTGAAGGAATGAATGACTGAATGAATGTCAAATCAGTTCAACTCCACTTGTCCTCCAAGGTCTAGGTCAAGCCTTGCATGTGGTAGTAGAATTGTCCCATCTCCACTTCAGTGCCCTCTTCCCAAAATTACCCTTACATCATCCTCTGAAAGGCTTTCCCTAGGAGGAGCCTTCCTAGGGCCCAATGCATGTCCTTGTTCCTCAGGCTGTAGATGAAAGGGTTCATCATGGGGGTCACCACAGCATACATCACTGTGGCCACAGAGTCCTTCATGGAGTCGGTGTGGAGTGGCTGCAGCTATACCATGCCAAGGGTCCCACAGAAGAGGGAGACCACAGCCAGATGGGATTTACAGTTGGAGAAGGCTTTGTACTTCTTAGAGGCTGAGGGTATTTGTAGGATGGCTGTGACAATCCAGACATAGGACAGGATCATGAACCCTAAGGGGGTGAGGAAGATGCAGCAGCCCGTGGCAATCAGCATTAGGTGGTCGATCTGCGTGTTGGAGCACACGAGCCTCAGCAGAATGTACATCTCACAGATGCAGTCAATCTTCCAAGAGCCACAGAAGCTCACCCTGGTCATGAGGAGGGTGTGGATGAGGCCATAGAGGACAAAGAAGACAAGGCCAGGAGCAAGACACAGAGTCCAGGGCTCATGGCCGTGGTGTAGTGGAGGGGGTGGCAGATGGCCACATAGCGGTCATAAGCCGTGGCGGCCAGGACGAGGTTGTCCAGGTCCACTAAGGAGACCAGGAAACAGCTGCATCAGGCACCCTGCATAGGAGATGGCTTTGTTCTGGGCCTGAAGGTTCACCAGCATCCTCAGGGTTGTGTTGGTGACAAAGAAGAGGTTGGTGAAGGAGAGGTTGGCCCAGAATAAGTACATGGGAGTGTGCAGGCGGAAGTCAGAGCCGATGGTCAGGATGATAAGCACATTGCCCACCACTGTGACCAGGTGCATGGACAGGAACATCCAAAACAGGATCTATAGCCTGTATTCTTGACAACTGACCTTGGTGGTGAAAATTCATTTGGAAGAAAAAACGAATGTGAAGGTGTTTTTTAACCCACCAATTTCCATACAAGCTGGGTTTGTTATTGTAATGACAGCATGGCAGATCCAAGAAACCTGCTCCTCGCCTTTTATCACTGCCCTTCTGCTGACTCCTTTCCCAGAAGTGACGGGAGGTGATGCCGATGTCCTAGCGTTTCCTTCTTCCCTTCCATCTCACACACCTTGAATCACGCAGGGTAGTGCCCCCTGTGGGTGAGTAAGCAGAGCCTGGGACTGCTCTCTCCTGCAGCCTCGCTGGTGTACCGCCTGCCCCAGGCCTGGGTGGGGCCCAAGCTGCCCTGGAAACTCCTCCACGCAGCCCTGCACCTGATGGCCTTCACCCTGACCGTGCTGGGGCTGGTTGCCGTCTTTAACTTCCACAACCATCAACACATCAGTAACCTGTATTCCCTGCACAGCTGGTTGGGGATCACCACCATCTTCCTTTTCGCCTGCCAGGTGAGTTCTCTCCATCCTCCTCCAAGGGGTTCCCACTGCTGGGTCTAGCAGCTGTGGGATCTGGTTGGGGCTTCACCGTCACTTGCATCAGCACCAAACATTCATTCTGGTCATTGCCTGGAGAGGGCCTTGCACACACAGGCTCTAGAATGGGCAGTCTGAAGGGCACTCGCCCCACACCCTGCCCGTCTGGCATCTGGGAGCCCTCTGTGCTAACTTTCTCACAGCATGTATCACATTGATTCTAATCAGCCATCTTTTCCATGTTCCCCACCGCCACCTTTCTGTGAGCCAGAAGTAGTTCTAGAAGTGGTTTCTGTATTCTGGTATCAGCCCTGTGCAAGTGAGGTTTATGAGCAGAGACAAACAAGAATGGTTGGGTTTGTTGGGAGAGTGGGATTGTAGCTTGAGAGTTTCACTGAGTGTTCTCGTCATTGCTCAGATGTTTGTGAAATAGAAATGGACAGACCACAATGAGCAAGAAGCCAGGTGTGATGGTGGGGCAGTGCCTGGTGGGAGAGTTGAGAGTTGGGAAAGACGGGCCCAGGTCCGGAGGTGGGGAGGGGGCGCTGGGGGGTGGGCTAGCGGGGCACCTGTGGTCATCCGGTGTGGTCCCATGCTCTCTCCCTGGCATCCACAGTGGTTCCTGGGCTTCGCCGTCTTCCTCCTGCCCTGGGCGCCACTGTGGCTGCGCTCCCTCCTTAAGCCCGTCCACGTCTTCTTTGGAGCTTCCATCCTCTCTCTGGCCATCGCGTCTGTTATTTCCGGCATTAACGAGAAGCTTTTCTTCAGTTTGTGAGTAGGATGGGGCCCCCGACTGTAAGGTGTGGGGGGAGGGAATAGGGTCTTCAAAAGACACATTCTGTGATCATAGAACCCATCCAAGGGAGGGGGGCCTTTGGGGTTAAGCCTACTCCTGAACTGGAACTGGTCTTTCTTCAGGCTGAGATTGGTAAATTGGTCAGCACATAGTCATCACACATCACATGGGTCCAGCACCTACTGTGTGTCAGAAACTGTTCTCGGCACCTTACCTATATCTGCTCACCTGCCCTCCAACATGGGTACTCTTGTCAGGGCCATTTACACTCGAGGGATCTGAGTCACAGAGGGGTTAAGTAACTCACCTAAGGGCACACAGCCGGCATACGGCAGCGTTGGATTTGACTTTGGTGGTCTGCCTCCCGAGCCCAGAGCCTAACCTGTCCTCCCCTCTTTTGAGGCAGTGGGGAGTAGTGAAAAAGAAATCAGATTTGAGGTCCGACCTGGGTTGAGATCTGGGCTGTGCTGTTTACTTGTTATGTAACTTTGGGCAGTTCACTTACTTCTTTGAGCCTCAGTTTCCTCATCAGTAAAAAACATTTTACACGTGTTTGTTACTGTGGCTGGGACTTAGTGTGTTAAAAGGTAATTATGATTCTAGGTCAAGGCGGTCCTGGGAAGACTTGCTTACCCTCTCCTAGTGGCAGTGAGACTCCTGCTGGGCAAAAATAGGAGCAAGAGTCTCTAGAGGGCCCACCCTGTTTTGTCATCTTCAGGAAGAACGTCACCAGGCCGTACTCCAGCCTGCCCAGTGAGGCTGTCTTTGCCAACAGCACTGGCATGCTGGTGGTGGCCTTTGGGCTGCTGGTGCTCTACATCCTTCTGGCTTCATCTTGGAAGCGCCCGGAGCCGGGGATCCTGACTGACAGACAGGTACGGTCTGGGTTCCTGGCCCCCATTCCAGGGTGGGGTAGGGCCAGGTCTAGAGAAGGGTCATCAGGAAAGGCTTGGGCCCAGTCAAGAGGACCAGTCCAGTTGCACGGTGGGAAACCAAGTGGCCTGAAGGTGGCTTTAGGTTGGCCAATGGGGAGCGCTGATAACAAACCAGCACATCCTAGGGACTGGTAAATGCAGCTCTTTAGGCTCAGGGGCTCCCACGGACCTGCCCATGAGGGAAGACAGGGAATTACTCCCCTCTCCAAATTCCTGTGGTTTCCTGAGGCGAGGTATGGCCTTATCTTCCCCAGTGGCGGGCTTGTGCGTGATGAAAGTAGCTATTTCTACTTTCCAGCCTTAGGACTAGTCTAGTGGGGCCAGAGCTTACCCAGTGGGGGCTTGGTGATGACTTGGGTGTTTGGCATAGGTCTTGCTGCTCTTGGCCACTCAGCCTCCTGTCGGGCTGTGGTTAGATGGGGTGTGTACCAGGCTGAGGGACTTTGGGGCTTCCCTGGTGGCTTGGGCAGGGACCACCCTGCAGGTTGGGGTCTGTCTGAACAGCTCAGCCCTGGTGTGACTCCTGTGGGTTAGGGCCATTTGATATCATGCCACTAACCCCTGTACCTCTGCCTGTCTCTCCAGCCCCTGCTGCAGGACAGGGAGTGAAGCAAGGGGCTTAAGGAGCAGTCGGTGATGCAGTTGTCCTCCCATCAGAAGCTCTGCTCACCCTGGGACTCCTGTCTGGTTTCAGCTGTAGACTTCCTTTGGGCTCTGGGCCCAAACTCCATGTTGCCTCCTTTGTTGTGCCTGCTCTCTCCAGCTGTTTGCTGTCCATCTGCTTTTCTTGGTGGCTTTGGCTTCCTAGCATCAGTGTCTCAGTTCCCTCATTTACACAAGGTCCTCCTTGTCCTGACTGCCTCATGCTGCTCCTGCTCTGTCTGTCTGAAGATTTCACTTAATATCCATGGGGATGTGGTAGAAAATCCTGTCAGAGCAGATGAGCTGGGACTCAAGTGCAATCCCTAACATGAAAATTGAGGGAGGTGATGTGTCCTTCAGCTTTCCCCTTGAAGGCATCCATTTCAGATAGGCCCCCCTGCCACGGAGCAGGCTTCATTTGCTCTGTCCCCATCCTGGATGTGAGGTTGGGAGGAAAAGTCATGAAGGTAATTGAAGGAGAGAAGGAGAATGGAGGCGGAAGCAGCTTCTGCAGAGAAGCTGAGGAACAGACTATTCTTCGCTGTTCTGTTTTGTATCACAAGGTGTAATGTGACTGTGTGGCTCCACGTCTTCCAGCTGCTGCTCCAGCCGTGGCCTGGATCTCAGCCTTTGCCTGTGGCTTACGAGCCTGTCACTGTCAGGCAGCCCTACGAGCCCTGGTGACCTGTCCCAAGAACAGCGAGCCTGTCTCAAGATATCCATATAGGGATGAGCAGCAGAGGTGATCATGGACTTCCTTTACTTCTCCTTGTGGATCAGGGTTTTCCTGTCCCTCCCTGGGCAGGTTCAGCCTTGCTTCTCTTGGCCAGGCCTTCGCCCAACTGATTTTCACTTTCCAGCTCACCATGAAACTGTTGCCAAAGTTGTGGCACATTGTGCCCAGCAGAGCCTATACTCCCACGGCAGGCTCACCCTCTTTCCAAGCAGGCATTTGCTTGTTTACGAAGGAGACCGATTTTCATTAAACAGGTTTTTGAGAATCAGAGCTTATTCTGCTGAAAATGACATTGTGGTTAAATGGGCCCTGGGGCAACTTGTGAAAGCTTCTGGACAGTTGTGACCGTCACAGACCTGGAGAGGGCAGGCGAGGAGGCACCAAAGACCCACACAGTCATGTCTTGATGGAACTGCATTGTCATCCACTTATCCGTGGTTGGTCCTTGATAATTAATGGCTTTTGAGCACTTGCTTTTTTCATGAGCAAGTTCTAGTACTTTTCCTGTTTTGTAGATAGGCAAAATGAGAGTCATAAAGGATGGGACCTGCCCGTAGTCACCCAGCCAGGAAATGGCAGAGTTGGGGCCGCAGGTCAGGTGTCTGATGCCCAAGTCTTTCCTAGCTGCTGGGAACGGATCAGGGGCCTGGGGCAGGGGGAGCCTGCAGCCAAGTTTGGCCAAGTGGATGACGACAGGCCCCTTTCCTAGGGTGCACAGCTGTCACTACCCACTGAAGTGGATGACCCTGGGAACTAGGGATGTGGCCTGTGCCAGGGGCTTCACCTTTATCCATTCACTTGAATCCTTTCCACACACTTGTGAGATACGTTCCATGTGGGTTTTACAGATTCCAAGAGGATAAGTAGTAGGTCTGAGTTCATGGAGTTGGGATGGGGACGAAGCAGAACCAGGACTCAAAGCCGTGCCTGTGAATCACAGCCAGTGCCGTCACCCACTTCCTTATGCTGAGAACGTGCCAGGCTTGTGTGGACCCTCCTGCTTGCCCAGGTGTTGTTCCAGAAAGACATCTGTGGGCTGGCTCAGGTGCAGTGTCTGATCTACACCTGAGCTTTAGGAGAGTGCACTTGCTTTTCTTTCTGCTCATTTGATTTGGTGCAGAGAATAGCTTTCCTTTCATTCCTAACATGAGGTGTGTGCACTAGGTGTGGGTACTGGAAAGAGGACAGGAGTGGGGACCCCAGGGGAGCCAGCCCAGCTGAGCGGACCTGCCTCTGGGTCTCAGCCAGTACTGATCTGTTCTATAAGGGCAGCCTCGGTTCTTGGGGCATTAGTGGGCCCACGTGTTCACACACTGGGAAAAGGTCACCTGAGAAGGCAGTAGCTGTGTTGTTTCAATGTGGTTTATTAGCTTTCTCTTCCACACTGGCTCAGGTTCAGGTGCAGAAAGCCTTTCAAAGGGAGAATCTTAATACCATATTGGCATTGGCAGGGACTCCACCCTGCCTGAGGAGGTATGTGGACCCCCCTGGGCCTCTGCACAGAGGCCTTCTGGAGTCTCGGTGGGGGACTCCCTGCTGAACCCAGAGGACAGGCACTCAGGGTGGGGGTGAGGGGAGGGCGGCAGTTGAAAAGTTGACAGTGGCCACCTCAGCGCAGCAGCGGGCAAGGAGCTGAGGCTGAGGGAAGCAATCACACATCCGAGCTCTGCAAGACCTCAAGGATGGCCCGGAGAATGGCGGCCACGGCCACTGCCCCAGGGTCTGGCTGATCCAGCCTCGCAGAACTGATATAACTGGCTCTTCCGGCTCTAGCTTCCATACTCCTGGTGGCCTCGGCAGCAGCTTCGGCAATCTGAGGGAGTGGGGGCATGGGAGTAGGTTCAGAGACAGGCCACTAGGCCTCCTCCTTCCTGCCACGGGCAGAGTTCCCCTGCTGTGCCATCTGGCCCTGGACTCTTGTCCCAACTCTGCCAGCAGCCTTTGCCGTGTCACCAGGGTGGAGATGTCACCTCCCAGCCTGCCTGTAGCAGGGAAAGGGGCTACCATTTACCGAGGTATGCACTGGCCACTGGGCTTGTGCTCTACAGATCTCTTAGGCCTCACAACAACCCTCTGAGATAGGTACTATTACCATTTCCCACTTTATACAGGGGGAAAACTCAGGTGCAGGAGGGTTACAGATTTGCTCAGGTCACAGGGAGAGGAAGCCCGGTGGCCCCAAGCCTGTCTTGCTGGGTGGCTGGGCCCAGTCTCACTCACCTTCACTGCTTTGCTCAGGACTTGCAACAGATCAACCCCTGGGCTCTTCCAGGCTTTGAGCTCCTGTCCTGCTGCCCACAGAGCATCCAGCTGTGCAAGATGAGGAAGGGGGGCTGAGGAGGGGCCCTGCTACTAAGGGTAGCCTTCTAGGGCTGCAGACAGAATACATACCATTGTCCTGTCCCCCGGGGCAGCTTTTCCATACCTAGCAGAGACAGAGAGTGGAATGAGGCTCCCGGAGGTGAGGACAAGACCTGGCTGGGAGCAGGTCACACTGACCACCCCCCTCCCCCCACCTCCCCAGCCTAAGGCACAGGTGCTGACTCACTTCTGCATGGCCTCCAGGCCGGCATCCATGGCAGCAGACCACGCTGGGAGGTCAGTCCCGGCCTTGAGGGGCTGGGCGGCCGCAGTGAGGAACAGGCCATAGAGCTGGGGAGGGCCAGAACAGTGAGCCCGAGGAGCCGAGCTGGGATGCCCTCTCTCCCTGCTGGCCCTGTGGCACTCACCGCTCCGGATGAGCCTCCCATCTTCTCCAGGAGCAGGAAGGATAATTTGGAGAGGAGCTGGGCAGGGCTGGCAGGGGGGGGACCCTCTTTCAGCCACTCCTGGATTGCTGCAGGTGGAGAGATGGGAATTCAGAGCCCACCTGCCTGGGTCTCAACCAAGCAGCAAGGCCTCAGTGCTTGTCGGAGGGAAAGGGGCTAGAAGAGGCTGGAGGGGGGACAGGAAATGGTCACCGAAAGGGAACTCAGCATCACCTAGTGGGAGAGGCCTGTCCCGAACAGCTTTCTAAAGTTAACCTCACCCTGACATTTCATAGCCCGCTTCAATTCATTTCCTCTCCTGAGCACTCTGCACTAATATCCTCTAGGTTTTACTGACTTATTTGTCTGTCTCCCCCACCAGAATGTAAGCTGCGTGGGAGTGATTTTTGTCTGCTTTGTTCACGACTGTCTATAGAGGCGAGAACAGTGCCTGGCCCAGGCTGGGCACTCAGTGCATTTTTCTTGAATGAATGGTGCTGGACAATTTAAAAGGTTTTCATTGGTCTGGGGGGAGTGAGAAAAGTAAGGGCAGTAAAATGAGTTTCCGTTAAGTCTACATTATTTAGTGTAAAGATTCTTTATTCTGAGAGATGACTTTTCTATATTTGTAGCATTAAAAGATCCTTTCCTTAGGAAAACGTGCAGTGGGCACTAGGGTTTTGTGAATGACCTCATTTGGCAAAATGAAAGTTGGCAGCCTTGTGTCAGCACTCTGAAAGTTTGTGAAATTGTTCTGGTTCGTGAAATGCCCAAATTGAAGAACTGATGTGCCATACTAGCCTCTGTCCTGACCCGAGAGGGGCTGCGGCACCCACCTGTGGCAGCGCGGCTGTGGGTGGTGCCACAGTCCCCGTCGCCCGCAGCCCGGTCCAGGGCATTCAGATGTTCCTCCAGGCCCAGGAGGCTGGTACACACCCGTTCCAGCACAAGCACCACCCGCTTGGAGTCTAAGCCTAGAAAGGGAGGGCAGTGGAGAAGAGGCCCCCCTGGCCCTTCTCACAAGCAGGCCCTGCATAGCCCACTGCACCCCCACCCCCCCACCCTGCGGGGCTCAGGCCAAAGCCCTGGGCCACCGAGGAAGACTATCCTCACCCTCACCCCACAGCAGGGTCTGGTACCTCCTGCAGCAGCGGAATCGGGGACCTCTGGGGGCTCAGCAGGGGCCACCCGGCTCCGTTTCCGTCCAGTCACAGGGACCTTGGCCACATTTGGCCAGGCTGTGGCAGTGGTTTCAGCATCTAGGGACCAGCCGGATGCAGGTTAATCTCTTAGACGCGGCAGCTAGCCAGGAATCCCATGGGCCTGGGCTCCCCACCTGGCACAGGCAGCCCCAGCTCCCTTGGCAGAGGGCCTCTCTCCCTGGAGGAAGGGGATCCACCCCGACGAGCACGTGCTGAGTGCCTACTGTGTACAAGAGATGGGATGGGGTGGGGTCTCTGGGGAAAGGGTCAGGCACATCGAAGAAGGACCCCAAATCCAACCCCTTCAAAATCAACTGATTGCGGCAGAAGGCTGGTGCCAAAAAGGGTTGCTTCACAAGCTCCATGGCCCTGACTGTTCTTGTCAGCCCTGATGGGGGTCCCTGTCCATCCCTCTGGCTTCTTCCAGCCCCAGGTTCCGGTCTCACCTATCAGGTCCAGGAGGGGCTCATCCGCCAGCAGGAGGGTGAGGGAAACGCCGGGCATCTCCAGCGCGGACATGAAGGTGCCCACCAGGGCTCGGGCGATGTTCACCCCGCGACCCTCTGCACACACAGTGTGGAGGACCGTGAGGGAGGGAGGGCGGGAAGGGCACTTCCCCCAGAGCACCAGGGAAGGAAAGAGAATAATAGAAAAACAGGGACCTTGGCAGCTGGCACCCTGAGGTCAGTCAGGAGAGGCTGGATTTCCTCAGGACCCCACAGTTCCACATTCCCCAGGGGTGCCCCCCTTTTAAGGACAGATGAGTAATTATGTCTCTTACTGAGTTCTTTGGAGGTGCTAAATGTCCTAGATACGTTTAATCTCATTTAATCCTCCCAACGATCCTGTAAGGCAGGTGCTGTTGTTGTTATCCCACTTTACCAACGAGGCACCCAGCTCAAGGCACTTAGCAGTGAGGTGGCTCCTCTGACAGCCCAGCATGCTCCGGGCTTTCTTACATCCAGTTTCACAGGGCCAGAGGGAAGACATTCTGGGGGTGGAGGGACAGGCACCCCGCCCAGCGGGGGGCTCACCCAGACAGCGGACAGCGGCATCAGCTATGATGCCCAGCTCCAGGAAGGACAAGCCACCGAGGTTGTTGACCACCAACACCACCGAGGAGCCTGTGGGGAGACGTGACACCCCCAGAGGAGGCTCGCTGGGGTCCCTGGCCAGAGACGTAGAACGGGTTGGGGGTGGGGAAGACAGGCTGCCCACCTAAAAGCGCAGGCACATGGGATGTGTTGGAGGAGTTGGTCATGTGGTCGAGCATGAGTGTCACAATCTCGTTGGCGGTTGCCATCTGTTGGAGGGAGTCAGAAGTGAGCTGCATCTGGGGAGCTTGGCCCTCTACCGGCCCAGGACAGGGAGCCCACCTACCTTTATCCGACGCACGCCAGCTTCCCCGTGGATCCCTGTGGACAGAGGTGGTGACCAGCTTGGGGCCTGGGGATGTGCTCATCACGTTTTAATTAAGGACTTCTCAAGTGCTTGGCCCTCAGCTAGGGACTGTATATGGGGAGTGTGGGTGGAAATGGGCAAAATAAGGAAAAATACCCAGGCTCTGCTCTCCAGGAGCTTACAGCTTGGTGGTGGAGATAGTCAGGAACTGAAGTAGTTTTATGCAGAGGCAGTCACAGGAAAGCTGCTGGATTTGGGAGCTATGCCTGTTACGTAGGGAGTATAGGAGAGGAACAAGGAGCACTTCACAGCCTGGGTGGCCTTGGAGTGGCCCTTGGAAGGGCTGCATTTTGACAGGGGCAGGAGGGCCCAGGAACGGTGTGAGCAGATGCAAAGAGGTGGATGAGTGCACAGAGCCCCCTGTGACTGGAGGGGATCCCGGCAAAGCAGGTAGAAATCAGGTAGGCTGGGGCCAGGAGGGCTGTCTGTGCCCACTTAAAAATATCTCAGAGCACTCGGGGACAGCTCCAGGTGAGCACTAAGCAGAGAGGGTCGCGTGCATGGCTCTCAGTTCATAGGAGGTGGGCCCAGCCCGAGGCAGGGGAGCAGGCACGGCTGGGGCAGGGGTGGCCATGAGCTTACCCAGGCCCAGCTCTATCTCATCAGCTGAGAGCTCAAAGGTGGGTTTGGAACCAGGGACACTGCAGGAGGACAAGCTCACCCCTAGGGTACCTGTGAGAAATGTGGCATGAAAGCCCTGTCCACGGGCATCCCCTTCACCAAGAAGGGCTCCTCCCACCCTCTTTTCATTTCAATGATGAAAGAGAAACCCAGCTCTGGTACCCCAGAAGCTCCCCCATGGAGACCTTCCCTCAGCCCCTAGGAAACAGCCTGGAAACTTCCACTGTGCAGCAGATGGGTAACTGTTCCTCCCACGGTTTGCCTCAGCCTCCCCCCCACACTCCCCCCGACAAGCCCCTGGGCTGGCACTCACCCATGGCCCTGGCGACCAAGCTCACCCGTCTTGTGATCTCCTCCAGCCCCACACCTGCCTCAGCCAGGGCACCCGCCACCTGCACCCACGCAGAGAGAAACCCCCGAGGGTGAAGCAGTCACAGTACCACTAGGGGGTAGAAGATGGGCTGGGGATGGGTTTCTTCCTGGGAAGGGGGAATCTCTGAGTACTCCCACACCCATCCTGGCCCAGCACATTCAAGGCGGAAGAGTGTACCCCTTTCATTCACAATGTACCTGCCAGGAATCTTTAAGAATTCCAGTCTGTTGGAGTCAGAGGGGGACTTCACAAATGGGGAAATAGGTCTAAAGCTGGGGTGTGTATGTTTGTGTGTGTGACTTGCTCAGTGTCACACAGCCAGTTGGTGGTCAGTTTCCCAATTCCTCGTCTAGTGTTCTTTCTCCCATGACACATACACAGCTGCTCCCTTTTCCTGCTCACCCTCCCTCCCTCCTTCCATCTCTCCCTTCCTTCCTTCTATCCATCCATTTATCCACCCACCCATCCATCTAAGATTTACCAAGCAAAGAGGATAAGAGGACTAAGTCATAGTCCCCGGGAGGGGTGGGGAAACAGACCAACACAAATGGAAAATGTCATGCCAAGTGGTAAATGCAGTGACATGAGTTCCTACAGGATGTTATGGGGGCACTGAGCAGGGGTTCCTAAGCAGCATGGGCTAGTGGGGAGATCAGGAAAAGGCTCCCAGATGCAGAGACACCAGAGCTGGGCCTCTAAAGAATAGCAGGGGTTACTCGGGCCCAAATAGGAGAGGACAGGGAAACAACATTCTAGGGCACAGACCCGGCAAAGGCAAAGCCACAGAGGCGGGACGCAGCCCGGCAGGCACAGGGAAATGGTATTAAGGGAGCACGAAATGAGGGTGGCAATGATGGAGAAGTTGGAAAGTCAGGGAGGGCAGGTAGGAGTGTGGTGGGCGCCCAACCAAGCAGCCTGGGTTGACCCTAGGAGCCTGCGAGGTCCTGAAGGTCCTTCAGCAGGAGGGCAGCCTGGTCAGGTTCACATTCTTAAGGCACCTTGGGCGGTAGTGTGGGAACTGACCGGGGGCAGGCAGGGGGCCTAGTGAGGAGGCCCCCACAGCCATGTGGGCTTGGGGAGCCCTGAGCCAAGGCTGAGACAGGAAGAGCTGGGGTCTGAGGAGGTCGCATTATTAAGCATCTGGAGTAGACTTGCCAGGATGGGGCAAAAGGGGAAGAAAAGAGAAGGGTCTTGGATGATGATTATATTCTCAGGCTTAGGTAGTTGAGGGGATGTTCCCAGGTCAGGGAACACCAGGGGAGTGGCTTCTTGGGGGTGGGTGGGGAGTGGATGGAGAGGTATGGCCTGGAGAGAAAAGGCCCGGAGGGGATGGAAGGCGGAGTGAAGGGCAGAGGAGCCCCCATGCCCTGGGTGGGGCATCTTACCTTGTGGATCAGCACTGTGCCACACAGCCCCCGCCGGCCTGTCTTCTTGAGGGTGGTGAAGGCGCTGTCATCCCCAATGACCACCATCTCTACAGGGATGCCCTCAGCCTGGGCCTGCTCCAGGGCCAGGCCAAAGTTGAGCCTGTCCCCGGTGTAGTTCTTTACGATGAGGAGGGTCCCCGCTGCAGGAGCAGCCGGGCAGGTTCCCTCAGCGCCTGCCAGCAGTCCCTCCACACCCTGCACCCCCAGCTTGCTCTCCCTGCTGCTGTGCCTCCCACCTGCCGGCCTCACCTGTGCCTGCCTGGGCCACCGCCCTGATGGCCGCCAGGATGCTGCCCACTGCTGGGGAGGTGAACACGGCTCCCGCAATGACCCCCGTCAGCATCCCCTTCCCTATGAAACCTGGAGATGGGAGGGGTGGGAGAGAGGTAGGGCTTGGGTCTGCAGTCATCAGGCTCCCCAAACTCCTGGGTCTCATGGATTGAGCCCAACTATGCACTCGGTGCTAGGCAAGCACCCCCAGTCTTCATGTGGCCAACTCTTCCTCAGGGGTCCTGTCCTTGGAGAGGCCTTCCCTGCTCTCCTCACCTACAGTGGTTATCCCACCCCATCCCCAGTGACTTGCTGTTCCCTTACCCTGTTCTAATGACTTTACCACTTGTGCCAGTTTGGATATATTATATCCCCCAAAACTCCATGATCTTTGATGCAGTTTTGTGTGGGCAGACATATTAGTGTTGACTAGATTGGAATCCTTTGATTGAGTGTTTCCATAGAGATATGACTCAATCAACTGTGAGTGAAATGTTTGATTGGATAATTTCCATAGAGGTGTTATCCCACTCATTCAGAGTGGGTGTTAATTGGATCACTGCAGTTGTATAAAGGAGTTCACAGACAGAAGGACCTCAGAGCAGCTAAGAGTGACCATTTTGAAGAGGAGCTGCAGCTAAGCGAGGACAAAATGTCCCAAGAGCAACATTTTGGAGAATGCCATTTTGAAATGCAACCTGAGAGCAAGCAGACGCCAGCCGCATGCCTTCCAAGGTAACAAAGGTTTTCCAGACACCAATGGACATCCTGCAGTGAAGGTACCCTGTTGTTGATGCCTTACTTTGGACATTTTCATGGCCTTAAGACTGTAACTTTGTCACCAAATAACCCCCCTTTAAAACAGTCAGTCCGTGTCTGGTATTTTGCATTCTGGCAGCATTAGCAAACCAGAACACCACCTTGCTTTTATCGCGCTCTGGGATGACCTCTTTTATTCTGTGTTCACCTTTCTATTGTCTGTCTCCTTGGAGTAGAATATAAGCTCTGTGGGGGCAGGGACTGTACAGGTCCGGTTCGCTGTGGGATCCACAGTGCCCAGAACAGTGCTGGGCACACAGCGGGTGGTCATTCATGTTTGCCAAGAAAAGTACAAATGATACAAAGCCTGTTCCTCCTGTCCTCCAGGAGCTCTCAGCAGAGCTGAGGGGGGAAGCATGCATGGCACAGGACAGAAAACAATAAAGGACTGCCCATAATTGTGTGTGAAACTGCAGGGATGGGAGTTCAGGAGAGGGCTGTCACTCTGGACTGAAGTCAGGGAGGCTTTGTTGAGGACGGGGTGGGTCAGCTGGGCCTGGAAGGCCAGAAGGAGTGAGGGAATCACTCACTATTGGAGCTGGAAGGACCTGAGAGATCATTGGGCCAAACCCCATAATTTTATCAACATAGAAACTAAAGCCCACAAAGAAGCGGTGGCTGGCCCCAGCTCACAGCATTAAGGGAGTGGGAGAGCTACAGCCAGAAGCCGCTTCCTGGCTCTGGGCTGGGCTCTGCCCTGAACCTCATGCCGGGAGTCCCAGCCCACCCTGCCGAGCATCCCCCTGCCTCCACCCAGGCTACTCACCAGCGTGGGCAGGCTCGTGGCCAGAGCCCCCGCCCGACAGCAGGGCCACCTGGCCCTTGAGGCTGTCCAGGTCAGAACGGAGGGCCACACGGTGCCCCTGCAGGAGCTGCAGGTTGGGGTTACAGGCCACCAGGCCAGCAAGGGCGTCGTCAGCGCAGCCTGCCACCGAGTTCACCAGCTTCTTGGAGGTCTGCAGGAGAGGAGTGAGGAGGAGGTTCAGGGTGTGATCAAGAGAGACATCCCCATCCTGCCTGGCTGTGCTGCTATGGCCAAGACACCTCCCATGCCCACCCAGGAACTCCAGGGACACAGCAGTTCCTTGAGTTGGGTGACATCTTGACGACTGATGTTTCTGCAAGATCCCTTCTTGAGGCTTTTTATTCAGTGTCTAATTTGTGAAGCACTTTTGGGCCACTGCTTAAATTTATCCTGAAAAAGGTTTCAATGCAAGGAAAATGGGGATGCTGCAGTCCTGAGTATTAATAAACTTAATAAAGTTGGGGCCCAACAGTCTTTTTCTGTCAAAGGCTGAGGCTCCAATGCCAGGGAAAGTGACTGAACAGGTACCATGGCCATCCACTGCTTCAACTGGGCCACTGATGCACAGCAAACATTGCCCAAGCCCCTCTGTGTGTCAGGCCCAGTGCTAGACACTGGGTGTAAAGAGACAATAGAACGCTGTTCCCACCCCTAACAGAAACACAGAGATCACGTCCACGCACCATGGGAAATGTGACACAATGGGAATGTACTTGTGCCATGGAAGCAGAGGAGACGTCAGCCTCCTTAGAGAACCCTGGACATCTTTGTGAAGGATGGGTAGGAGTTAGGTGGGTAAAAAGGGAGTGGGGGGCCTGGAGGGAAGGAAGGGGCAGGAAGTTCCAAGTAGACGGAGAGACACAAGCCAAGGCCTGTATGGTGGGTGCGGGAGAAGGGAAGCAAGTTAGAACCGCTGGAGCAACACATGACCAGCAGGGAGAAGTGGACAGGAACTCACAAGCTGCAGGAGGAGCCTGGCTAAGAGGGGTTCCTGGGGGCTGGGGGACATTGGCCAGCCTGAGCTCTATGGAGAGCCCTGGGCTCAGCTGAGCTGACACAGGGGTTTAGGGCAAAAGTGAGCTGTGTAGGGCACGAGTGGTTAAAAGTGGGGGCTCTGCAACCACGGGGACTTGAGTTCCAATTCCACTTTTGCCTCTTGCCAGTTATGAGAACTCACTGAAGACAGCTCACTGTTCTTAGCCTTGATTCCTCTTCTGTAAAATGGAAATTTAATAAGATAATGGGGTTTATGACTGGTACATAGTGAAAGCTCCAAAAAAGGAAGCTATCCAGTTAGTTTTCAACCATGCACTGAAAAACTGGAGCTAGCTGGGAAGCGGCTCCTGCCTTTGTCCTGACCAGGGTGAGCCCAACGGGACTCAGAGGGCAGGGCTCTCAGTGCCGCCTGGTGGCTTGGGGGCGGCCTGCAGCTGTGCCACACTCCTCCCCGAGCCTACTAGCACCACTTCCTTTGTGCAAAATTTGGCCTTGATGCTCCCTGCTGGCCTTTCATGGGTGAGGCAGGGGCCAAAGCCAAGCCACCTGCTTCGGAATGAGGAGAGCATCCCGGGTCAGTAGGGAGCAAGCAGAATTATAAGACTGGCTACTATTTCCTGAGCAGGCTCATGTTCTAAGTGCTTTAGAGCATGTCTCATCTTATCTTCCCAGTAACCCTATGGAGGAAACATGAGCCTAGCGAGGAAACTGAGGCACAGTTAAATGACTATGCCCAAGCCACTAAGCATCCAGGTCTGCCTGGCTCCAAGGCTGCTATCATTTTGGCCACATTATGCTGCTTTCCTGAGGGGATGAAGGGAGGCTGATGGTGGCAAGTCTTGCCTGAGGAAAGGAATAGGCTTGTGGCTCTCAGAGTCCACCAGAGCCTGGCATGTGAAATGAAGCCATTAGGTAGTCTCAACTCCAACCCCCTCCAGTGCCCCCACCCTCCAGAAGGTGCCCTGCTCCCCATCCTGGATAATCTTTCCTGCCTGGGACTCTCAACCATCCCTGCAGAGAAAGACTTTTGAGGCAGAGGAAGACTTGGGGACCAGTGCCATCCCTGGTTCCCAGTGGCCTGAAGAGACCAGGGGATGGAAAGGGAAAGGAAGTCAGGCGTTCTGTGAGGCCCCGACTCACGGTCACTTGGGATAGTCCTTAGTTTACTTCATATTGTGGATGAAGAAAACGAGGCTCAGCGAGGTCAAGTGTCTTGTGCAAGGTCACACAGCTGGTTGGTGGCCGAAATTTGAGCCCAGGCCTGCTTGGGTTCAGCTCAGTTCTAGGGTGGGCCTGGCGCGATGCCCAGGGGCACACTGAGCCTTCCACGGTGCTGATCCCAGCTCTGGGATTAGCCCACATATGCCCCAACCTCAGGAACAGTCACAAGGAAGTTCTGCACAGTTCCTTCTGTGACTTGCAAAGCATCCACTGTAAAATAGATACCTATTAATGTTTTAATCCAAATGCATGACCCAGAACTAGGGCAAATAGGCTCTGGAGGGACTCAGAGTCTGCAGCTAAGCCTAGATGGTACCAGAAGCCTCCAAGAAATGGAAGGAAGCAGGAGTCGGCCCCTGACAGGGAGAAGGACCCCTCTCTCTTAACTCTCTTAACCCCTCTGAACCTCAGGAGGCAGCAACATCTCTTGGGCACAGCCTAAGAAGTTCCAGTGTGCCCAGGGCTGAGACCCCCTCTGCTCCAAGGCCCCCGTGTTCTTCCCCTGTCCCAGCCCCCGTGGGACTCACCATGGTGGGAAGGCTCTGAAGGAGGCTGTGTTTACACCTTCACACTGAACCTCCAGAGGACCAGAGCTCCTGCAGGCACTACCTAGGTCTGGTCTGGAGGTGGTAGCAGCACCTGCAGGAGTGAGCAAGGATACCAGCTGCTGCAGGCACTCACAGCCGACTTGCACAATCACACTTCCAGTGCTCTAGTAACTGGGGAGCTGCCTCAGACTTCGATCCAAGTCCAAACTCTAGTACGTGGGCTGGGGATGGAGAAAAGCATGGGGCTGACCAAGGTTCACGCCTTTGCTTGGCTGCCAGAAGACAGATTGATCTGAGCCTGGTACAGGGGCAGCCCCCACCTCGCCACCAAGGAGCCAAGTCACCCACAAAGTAACTTCACCTTGTCCACAGGTACTACATGAAAACCTTTGTGAGCAAAGCTCTTCACACACTTGTGCTCGTTGGCACCACACCAGGAGGGAGGAGACCTGAGTTTGTGACCACATTCTGCATCTTGGGAAACCAAGACTCAGAGAGGTGTGCTGGCTTGTCCAAGTCATACTGGCAAAAGCTAGAAGTCAAATCCATGTCTAACCTTTCTGAAAAGCCTACAGATAATTCAGAGCCTCCAAAGTCAGACAGAGTCCCTGGTGTGGGAAAACTCCTGTGTAAACTACAATGACAATTTCGTACTCTTCATTTCAGCCTAGTTCGGAGGTCAACCAGGATCTTAGTGGGAGTCTCACTCTGAGTGCAATGGAAGAGCCCATCCAGCCTGGGATGGGGTGATCTGGCTCTGTGTCTGACTTACTGGGGGAATCTTTGTAAATAATAATAATACCCCTCTCAGCTATACCTTCTTCATCTATAAAATGGGGGATTGGCTCCTCTCTGGCATCCTGTGGGTTCTCCAAGCTATATGGCTCTCCTCCTGCTCTTTGGGGAGCCTGATGGATGTAGGGTGGCTTGGAGGGTGCAGAAACAACTGACCACCTTCCTGCACCCTTAAGGTTCTTACTGGCAAAACTCTGGTTTTGTTTGGGGACAGATTTTGAACAGCAATGACCTACCGGGCCTTTCTAAGTCTGAAAACTTAAAAATTGCTTAAAGGGGGAGAGAAATGAGGGTCCTGGTGCTCCCAAGGTAAGGCGAGGTGGTTGCTACAGGGTAGGGCAGGGTTCCCGGATGTCTTAGAGAACCAGGGGGGTAAAGAAGGAGGGAGGCAGGGACCTCGGTCCTAGGCTTGATCTGCACAAGTCGTCACTTCCCTCCCCTCTCCAGGCTTCTGAAGTCCTTCCTGTTCCAAAATGGGGAACAGCCCCAAAGGCTCCTGGAGCAATGGGGACGGGGCAGACGGGTCTGGGGAAGGGCGAGAGACGCCGACGGAGCGTTGGGGGTCGGCGGGGGAACCGAACACAGAGCGGACATTAGCACACCTCTCCAACCACCTCGCGCCTGCAGCAGCCACCTCCTACTCCGCCGCGGTCACTTCACCAGGAACCCGCTAGCAGCTCTCATCCGGGTACTGCGGCTCCGCTGTAAGGCGCGGGGCGGGCCTCTGGGGGCGGGGTTTCTTTCGGTTGGTCGCCGCCGGCTCCGCCAGTCCTCCAGGGCCAGGTGAGGCCGTCCCGTGATACCCTGCGCCCCCGCCGCTCTGGCCTGCAACGTGTCTCCGGGGCGGAGGCAGCGGTAGTGGAGGGCGTTGCGCGCGGGTGGGATCCCTCCTGACTGTTTGCTTGTGTCCATCTTTCTGTCGTTGCGCTCGAGTCCCGACGGGCCGCGCCAGGCCTCGACATGTCGTACAACTACGTGGTAACGGCACAGAAGCCCACCGCTGTGAACGGCTGCGTGACTGGTGAGGCTGCAAGGGCCGGGGACCCCGGCGACGGAGGGGGCTGGGGGAAACCGAGGCCTAGGGATGTCCGCGGCCTCTGGGGCGGCCGGGGGAAAGGAAGGTGCTCACGGCCGAGGAACCCCCCACTCCTTCCAGCTCCACTGCTTCCAATGAAGCTGTCTCAGTACGCGCCTGTGGGGAATCAAGCCTGTACTTGAGGGTCTCCTTTCGTCCTGGGAGGTCACCTGGCCTCGAGGACAGGGATGAGTCCAGTGGGACAGAGAGCGCAGTGTGGGTTGATTGTGCGGTGTTGTTTGGGCCCAGAGATTAGCCTCATGTGGTCGGTGGAAGGGGCGGTGGTGATGGCGGTTTTTAGAACAGGAATTTTCACGTGAGGGAGTCTGGGGGGCACAGGAGGTGGAGGGATGTGCGGGATGCCCGCACTCACCCCGAGAGGGCGCGTGTTCTCTCCAGGCTCACCCCTTTGCCTGAAACTGTTGTTTTCACGAGGTCACTGCTGAAGAAGGGTGTGGGGATGGCCTGGCTGGGTGCTGGGTTTGCCTTGTTGACTGTGCAAGCATTGTTAAAGACACAGATGTCCAGAACCCAAGAATAATCTCCAGTTCTGCATTCTCTGCTGAACATGCAGACCTCTGGCTTGTATGTTTTATGTAAATCCTAATGATGATTCCAAAACACAACTATGTTGTTTTGGAGAGTTGGAGGTGGCTGAGTGTGAATGAGGGGATTGGTAGACTGCTGGGAGGGTAAGGGGTGTGAACAAAACACTTGTAATATACACCTCTGGCGGTTTTGTTCATTTGACCTGGACTTTTTGGTTAAAGTTTTGTGAGAATTTGAGTGAGTCCTTGAAGAGATGAACACTTCCTCCAGCATCCTCTAACTGGAGAACAAGTCTGCCACTATAATAGGAAAAGTAAAATTTGAGGGGATGGAGTTGTCTGAAGGGTTTTCACAATCATTGTCAGTTGAAGGGCTCACTGCTCTTAGCACCAGTCCAGGTTTCTTAGTCTGATTAGGGAGGCAGCCTTGTTGAATGTATGAAGTGAGACTCTGTGAGATGCTGGATTTGGCAATAAAGGGAGTAAATGGAGGGAGCTCAAGAAATATGGTATAAACGAGAATACTGGTGGTATTTTGGCCGTGACTAATGGGATTATTTACATTCTCCTGGGGAGGCCTTTCCCCTGACTTCAGAGTTTAGAGGATTTGTTCTTTCAGGACACTTTACTTCAGCGGAAGATCTGAACCTGTTGATTGCCAAAAACACAAGATTAGAAATCTATGTGGTCACTGCCGAGGGTCTTCGGCCTGTCAAGGAGGTTGGCATGTATGGGAAGATTGCTGTCATGGAGCTTTTCAGGCCCAAGGTCAGTGCTCTGGGTTGGGCTATAGATTGTTTTTGCTTTATGTTCAGGAGAAAAACTTACTTCTCTTTTTGAATGGCAAACTCCAATTTATAGTCTTGAAGAAGCTTCCTAGAAGTAGGAGAAGAGATTCACTAGGGAAAATTTTTAATCAAGTTGACTTCTTCAGGAAGGTGAAGTTAAAGCAGTTTGAAATGTGGGTCACCATAGTGCTTAGTGATTTAGAGGGTAGGCTCCAGAGGAGGGTAGTCCTGTTGGGTGTCACTTAACTTTTCACATCGTTGATATCCCTATCTGCAAAATGGGAACATTGTTGTGAAGATTACATAAGGTAATAGCACAAGGCCAAGTGCCCAGCAAGCACTCTGTGGTAACAACGAATGTCATTGTTATTATTGTTATTGTATTGGCATTATTATGATTTATTTGTCTTTTTCCAATCTTAATGGAATCTGACCAGAAAGGAGTATGTGAAAAATTTTATTATAGTCCTTTGAAGGAGATACACACTTTTTTTTTGGTTTATGTTAAGTAAGACTGACTTACTCATGTAAATATGTGATGTAACTTCCATTGTTATTTTCACAGAGGTATTGTATTCATCATGCAGAATTTGAGTGGTATGAGTGAGATTAGTTTGAGATGGGAGGCCTTGAATGTAGAGCAGAGAGATGGAGAATCCTGAAAGTAAGGACTAGATGTTTACTAGCCTCAGTTCCAGCCTTCTGGACATGCCTTTAGGTTGTGTAGGTGTTTAGTGCTTGTTACATACTCACCTTGCCTGTGACTGAGAATTTTCTCTCCAGGGAGAGCCGAATTTGGAAAGTTCTAGCATGCTTAAAAAATGATGCTTGAAGACTGAACAGGTGTTGCTGTTTGTAAAAGGGCCTCTTTTGATAGCATAATGTTGGTTTCCAGGGGGAGAGCAAGGACCTGCTATTTATCCTGACAGCTAAGTATAACGCCTGCATCCTGGAGTATAAGCAGAGTGGCGAGAGCATTGACATCATTACGCGAGCCCATGGTAATGTCCAGGTGAGGTGGCTGCTTCAGGCTGATGAGAGATCGCCAGGTAGGGCTACCATGATTCAAGGAGGAAAATTGAAGCGCTGGGGTGGGCGTCTGTGTAATCAGAGAAACAAGGAGAACACTGAGGGTTTGAGCTTTTCTGAAGAAAGGACTTCTTTAGTTTACTCAGAGAGGAAGGAACTGGGAAATAATTACTTGAGCTTCAGTGCTTGACAAAAAGATGTGCACTGATACTTGGGCTCCCTGGTCTGCCTTGTAGATTAAAACTGGGGTCCAGATGATGCCAGCTAAAGCCCCTGGAAGAGCAGTGCCCATTGCCCCCTGTTACTCTGTGGGTGTTCAGGTTCTTCCCTAATCCTGGTTTTACCTCTTAGGACCGAATTGGCCGCCCCTCAGAGACAGGCATTATCGGCATCATCGATCCCGAATGTCGGATGATTGGCCTGCGACTCTATGACGGACTTTTCAAGGTTATTCCACTCGACCGGGACAATAAAGAACTCAAGGCCTTTAACATCCGCCTGGAGGAGTTGCATGTCATAGATGTCAAGTTCCTCTATGGTTGCCAAGCACCTACGATCTGCTTTGTCTACCAGGTATTGGATTGGGGGAATAGAGGGGAGAAGCCGTGTGGTTTGGCAGAGTGGAAGTCAGTTTTGCCAATTGGCATGTCTGAATTTGGTGGTAGGTAAGGCAGAAGTGCTTGATCTTTTTGTCCTTAAATGTTTTGAACCACACAATCAATATGGGTCAAAGTTTAGTTGTGTCTTAAGTGCAGTAATACCTCTTGTGGAGGCAGGATGCTCTCTGGGGATTGTAGCAGGTTTTACTCCTGAGAATACACTCTGGCTGTGGGCCTTGGAGATTTTATAGGGTGGCCCAGTTTATACTTCGAGTTTCTTACTTCATGTTGGGGATTATTAAATTTTAGATCTGATAGTTGCCTTTACAAGTAAAGAAAAAATGTCTTGGTGGTACCTTATTTATGTCTTCTAAGAAGAGGTTTTTGTTTTCTAGAACTCACTTTCTGATGACTTGCTGGCTCTTTACTTCTATTTTAGTCTGTGCCTAAAACTTGAGCAGATCTGATCTTGGACAGCTGTTCTCTGGGCCAAATCTGTTAAGGGGGAAATGGGGTGGGAGAGTATCAGACTAACACGTCAGTGTCTTGCTAAAGACTGAGCAATTTTTTTTTTTAAAGAGAAGTTGTATGTTTATAGAAAAATCATGTAGAAAATACAGAGTTCCCGTGTTGCCCCCTCCATTATTAACACCTGGCCTTAGTTTGGTACATTTGTTCAAACTGTTGGAAGAATATTATTAAAATTGTACTATGAACTATAGTCCATGTTTTATTTAGGGTAAAACTCAGCAATTTAACAAAGGACCATACAGCATGAGGTCATTTCACTTACATGTGGTTGAATAAATGATGGAGGAAGCAATAGTTAGTTCAATGTTGTATATACATGGGCACTTAAACACTTTACAGCCTTATATATATATTGGCAGTACCGAGTTTTTTGTTTGTTTGTTTTTGTCTTTTTCTTAGTATTTACCATAAGTGCGATAGCTCTAAGGCCAGTTGGGGTAAGGTTCAATCAAACAAGGCTGAATCTAGTTTAGATTTTGTTTGATCTTGTTTATAGTGTATTATAAAGAGTTATTATATAGAGTTGAAGTAAAAACTTAGAACTTCTCTCCCTTCTTCAGTTTTTTGACTGTCAGGTCAATGACGCTTATTGGTTACTGGAAGCTGACTTTTGTCTATTCCCAGCCCCAGGTCTGCCAGTTGTGAACAGTCTTCATTTCTGTAGTCTCGGAGGCCCAAATCCAAACCCTGACTTGAACTTAGGTGAAATTGTGTCTTACCCCAGTCATTGACAAGAAAATCTTTTCATCAATTAAAAATTACTTTGCCTTTTGTTTTATGCCAAAAATTCAGTGACAAATATTTAGGTAAGTACCTACCATGTAAAAGGTACTCATACTAACTGTTTCAGGAGCTTTAACAGGTTGAGATGCTGTCCCGGCACTGAAATACAGTTTTAAGTTTCTCCTATAACCTCTTAGAATCTGGCCCAGACTTTGTTGAAGCCATCTACCGATAGCCAGATGTAGCCTTCTCCCCTGTCCCTGCTCTTTAGTCTCTTAAAGGTGACTTTGGTTGCCCCAGAATTGACGTGAGTCATGATTCAGAAAAAGGAGAGGAAGATGGTGTTGACAATAGAGAACTGGAGGTTTTGACTAACTTTAGAGGAGCATATGTTCTATTCTCCCTACCATCATCCCATCAGCGTGCCTGTAAGAATTGTATCTAATTGTTAAAATCTCTTTGATATATGTAGCTTCTCAGTGTTTTTTTTTCTCTATGTCTTTCTAGCTATTTTGTAAATTCCCTGAGGCCAAGAAACTTATACATGTATACATTGTATCTCATAATAATACCGAAGGTAGTGTGACAAGTTCATTTTCCAAGTTCTTTAAACCTTTCATGGTTGGTCAAATGGTGAGACAGTAGGTGTCAGATGCTAGCAGGCTACCCAGAAATTAACCCCAAGCTCAGCTGGTGGCTGTCAGTATCCTGATGAATAAGGCTGGAAAGGCCACCCTGGCGGCATGCCTAAGAGACCCTGATTGTCAGATGCCAGGTGGCGGTGGCTTGTGTCTTTCAGGACCCCCTCCAGCCCAAGGTTCACCTTTTGTAACGTCTAATCAACCATTCCACCTTTCCCGACCTAGGACCCTCAGGGGCGGCATGTGAAAACCTATGAGGTGTCTCTCCGGGAGAAGGAATTCAATAAGGGCCCTTGGAAGCAGGAAAATGTTGAAGCTGAAGCTTCCATGGTGATTGCAGGTTGGTTGTGGGGTTTTAGGAAGCTTGGTCCCCGTTTTCCACCCCTCCCACCCCCTTACCCCTGCACCTTTCTGGCTGATTCCCTTTTCTTCTTGTTTCTTCATTTCAGTGCTCAAGTGCTGTTGTGTGTATGTGCTGTTTGGCACTCACTCACATTCCTTTATGTCTTCGTTCCCTAAATGTACTTTCTTTTTTTTTTTTCTTTTTTTTCCTTCCATTTCTGTCTTTAGAATTTTTCTAGTTTTACTCACTCCTAAAAGTATAGCTTTCCTTTACTTGGGGTGAGAGGTTTGACTATAAAATACTGAAATTGATTTGCAGCGTGGCATATGGGAATTAGTCTCCTGATTTTATTGTGGGCAAAACATTTAAAAACTGAAAGGGATCAATAGAGCTTCTCTAATCAGAATCCTTTTATTTCATAAATGAGGAAACAGGGCCAGTGGGGCTGGCCCAGGCCCATACCTCATTGGCAGAGCCTGGGCTAGGATCCATGTCTTTTCCCTTCTTATCCTCCATTCTTTCCCCAACATTATGTGGACTGTCTTACCCAGTAAAGAAGTTTCAAAACCCTTAAGAGCAAATGGGCTCTTCTTAATGGTGGCCCTGATAATGGGGGGAAATTAAGCTAAGGAACAAGACTGGAGACAAGGAAACAAGTAAAAGCTTTTAGCTAGAAAGGATCAGAAGTTTAGGAGAGAAAATGGGGCGAATGTAAGGGGAAGACTATTGAAAAGAGTCTCACTTCTAGAAACACTGAGAAAGTAAAAAGAGGGGCAATGAGAATATTTCTAGGTTTAGATGATGGCCAGTCTGAAATTGCAAAGACCGGAGTCTCTGGAAATTATGTCACCTTCCCTGGGCTTTGATGTCTCTTTAAAAAAAGTGATTATCTTAAGTTGCCTCTGGCAGTTTGGCAGGACCAAATGCTAAGCATTGTAATGCAACTCTCTTTCTCCTGCAGTCCCAGAGCCCTTCGGAGGGGCCATAATCATTGGGCAGGAATCAAT
>PVKY010000825.1:0-39315 GCA_004027775.1 Bradypus variegatus
TCCTGATACATGTGACAACATGGGTAAAGCTTGAACATCATATTGAGTGAAGTAATCCAGACACAAAAGGACAAAAATAGCATCATCTCACTGATATATAAAAAATTCGAATAAGTAAATTCAGAAACTAGGATACAGATTAACGGGGCTGAGGTGGGTGTGGGAATGAGGAGTTCATGCTTAATCAGTACAGAGTTTCTGTTTGGGGTGATGGGAAAGTTTTGGTAATGGATGGTGGTGATGGTAGCACAATGTTATGAATGTAATTAACACTATTGAATTATATATTCTAATATGGTTGAAAGAGGAAAATTTTAATTGTATATATTGTACTTGAATAAAAATAAAAAAAACATATGTCTGTTCAACACAGTGAACCCCAACAGAAATGATGGACTATAATTAATAGCATAATTAAATAATATTGTTTCTTAACAATATTATTTGCACACAAATGCATAGTGTTAGTAATAGGAAAAACAGTGTATGTGGGTGAGGGGAGGGGTAGTATAAGGGAACTCTGTATTTGCTGCATGATTTTTTTGTAAACCTACCACTTCTCCGATAATGAAAAGAAGGAAAAAATAATCAGATCAAAACAAATAAGCAACAACAAAAAGCTTGCATATAAAAAAGTTAATTTCAAGAATGTTGATGATTGTGAAAGAAAAAAAACTTGGTGATTAACACCAGGATCTCAATTATATAAACTATAGACAATCCAATGGAATATCAGGCAGCCACAAACAATGGATTGAGAAGATTTTGCCATTTATGGTTAAGTGGGGAAAGCAATACGCAGAGTGTGAGTTGTCCATTTTGCATTAAAAAATACACATATAGAAAAAAGTCAAAATGATAGCGATGGTTACCGTCTACATGGTGAAATTACGGGTGATGTTTCTAATTTATCTAAAATGAAGATGAAATACTTGTATAACAAAGAAAAAATAAAAGCTAAAAAAGAACCTTCCAACACCTCTGCATCCTCCCCCAGCTCCTCAGGGGGGCCCCGAATATATATTTTTATTCTCCACCCACATTACTTCAGGATGTGTTGCTATTTCATTCTAATCTATACCGACCTACCATAGCTCACTGCCATTCAAAGTTCCATGTAATAGTAGTGTTTGAACAAACTGACTGTAGAAGTTATGTTGTTTAGAAAATATAGATCCTACACCAAATAAACATCTCTTCCCTTGGTCTCACATGGAAGTTGAAGTTTGAACACAGTCAGTTTCAACCTTTACTCTTTGGCCCAATTTGCTCCAGTCTTGACCAGATCTGCTTTCTTCATATCTCTTATTGAAGTCTGGGCTCTGTTTCAGCTTTTTTTTTTTTAACAGTTGCTGTATGCAGAAATACCAATATTCATATCTGCCAAGCTCTAGCTCTGAGTTTCAGGTATAACACAGATACCCAATGTTCTAGAGACCAAACAGGTTATACATTAAGGGATCAACATCTCAGAGTTTGGAGATAGCCATTACAGTTCAGGAATAGATTTGACTGCTGTAAGAGCTTACAATATAGTGACTATTACAATAATCATTTCTCTGTTTGGCTGTTCTCTAAGATTTCATTCTGAGTTTACACGTTGTAGTTAGTCCATATTGGTGAGGCATTATAGTGTTTGCCTTGGTTTCTGGTGTACTTCACTCAACATGCTGTCTACAGGATCCATTCACTTCGTTGGGTGTCTCACATTCACCCCTTCTTGTAGTTGCTCAGTACTCCATTGCATGCACACACCACAGTTCACCATTCTGTTCCTCAGTCATTGTACCCTTAGGCCACCTCCACCCACCGCAAATCATGAATACTGCCTCCATAAACACCAGTGTGCAAATGTCCGCCCATGTCTCCACTCCCCGATCCTCCAAATACACACCCCACAATGAGGTCGCATTCTGTCACATTTGCCATATCTTTCTATCTATCTATCAACTACCTATCTATCTATATCTATCTGTCTATCTATCATCTATCGATCATGTATCTATCTATATCATCTATCTATCATCTACCTATCTATTGTCTGTCTATTGGCTAAACCTTTGCGAGTGGGTTGAATACATAATGCTCCTTGAACAGACAATACTTACATGTGCATTTAAGAACAAGGATATTCCATTATAGAAACCCCTTAAGTACAGTTATAAAGTTCAAGAGTTTGATATAAAGTTCATGGTTTATTTTTTGCATATATGTCAGTAATGTCCTTTTGTGCTTTTTCTCCCCATTATTAGAACCAGTCCAGGATCATGTATTGCATTTAATTGCCATTGTCTCTTTAGCTGCTTTTTTTTTAGTTGTACATATATTGTGGAAACATAAATACAACATAAACTTTCCCATCTCGACCACTCCAAAGTTGCTTAGTCTCTTTGAGTCACTGAGTCTCTTTACTTCTCTGTGTGCCTCCCAATCTCTTCGGGATCTCTGTTTCTTTGTCTCTCTCTTGCCCTCTCTCATCCTCTCTATTCCCTCCCTCTCTTGGCTTCTGTTTCTCTTCTTCTGTCTTTCTCTACCTCTGTCAATGTCTATTTCTCTATTTTTCCCTCCCTCTCCTTTTCTCCCACTCCAAGAACTACAGAAGAATTTATGGGATTTGATAGAGACAACTCCAAGCAGCAGCAACTTTATTTCCACACGGAAATGGATCCCTAGGGCTGAGGGTGAGGAGCTAGGGAAGAGGGGCCCGCAGGACATGGCCTGGGCTTGGTTTCGAGTTCATGAGCCTGCTCAGCCATTCGATGTACTGAGACACCCTGGTGTACACCCCAACGTGGCCTACAGCCGCACAGCCCTCGCCCCAGCTGACAATTCCCGTCAGGTACCACGTGTTGTGGTACTTGGTGGCGTGGGGGCCTCCGCTGTCACCCTTGCAGGAGTCCTTGGTCCCGTCCAGGTAGCCGGCACAGAACATGTTTTCTGTCACCACCGGGGATTTTGCAGTCCTCCGTGTCTGCTCCTTACAGTCCTGGGTCATCAGTCTGGGCACGTCTACGGTCATGAGCTCCAGGGCCGTGACGCCTCTGTGGAGAAGCTGCCCCCAGCCGCTCACGGTGGAGAACCGGATGTAGGCCAGCGTTTGCTCGGAGAACTTCTTGTCAGGCAGACACAGGGGCACCACGTAGTCGGTGAAGTTCACCGGTCTCCTCAGGAGGAGCAGGGTGATGTCGTGGTTGGTCTTACCTGAAATATACTTGTCAGGGATTATGATTTGAGCAACTTGCCGTTCCTGTTCACTGCCGTCTTCTTCACGCAAGTTATGCTCACCTGAAAAGAAACTGAGACCATTCACATGCGTGCTAACTTTTGACAGAATCCTCTCTGCCTAAAACGTTTGTGTTGCTGTTGTGTGCTTGCTTTCTTATTTTGTCCCTCTGGTCATAGGTTGTAATGAAATTGGGAAAATAATCCATTTTCAGGCTTGGGAAAGTGTTGGAGGTCTCCTTTCGGAATAGGTAGGTGAGCCCTCCTCCCAACATAAGGGATGACTCTAGCAGAGTCTTCCCCACGTGGTAGCTGTCCTTTCCAGGATCTGCTGGGATCATGTGGGGAAGAGTGTGAATTGTGGTGTGAATTTGGAACTTGTGGGATTAAAGGGAAGTGAGGAAGGGGTATTGGGCCCTGGGCAGACGTGGGTGGGTGGCATGAGGAGAAAGGGGTCCTGAAACCTCTCCGTAGCTCTTCCCAGACAGGGCCTGGCCCACCTCATCTGTCCTCATCTTGTCCCAGGTTCTCCTCTTGCCCAAAAACCCACAAAGAAAGGCCTTGCCCCACTGATGGCACCACAGGGGCCTGTGGGCAGGCTGCATCTTCATCAGGGTCAGCTCTTGGCCCAAGTGAGGTGGGCATAGAGTAGCATCCATCCCCTAGCTCTGTTTTATAATTTGTTGCGGAGTGGGAAAGAGGCTGAGAGGGCAGTGGTCACACTGGTGGGAACCCGGCTGGAGGCTTCTCTCTGTGGAGAAGTTGATCAGGTCATGGAAGTTGATAGTTGATGACAGTTTGATGCCCAGAATCTTAACCCTTGATCAGTATCATTCAAGAACTGTTTTTAAGTCAGAAGGAGATAAGTACAATACGTACCCAACACCACTGTTAAATTCTTCGTGTGTCTTAGGTTGAATCTGTCAAAACAGTGGGCTGCGGAGACCACCCAGGTGGCATCAAGCAGGGTCCCCCCACACAACAGCTCCCCATTCAGCTTTAACATAGCCTGGGCCAGGGCAAAACATAGTTGAAGGTTATGCTATTTGTATCCTTTCCTTGATTTCTCACCTTTCCCACACATCCTTAGGGTATAGCTGATACTTAAATGCTTTATTTCTGAGATCCTGGAATCTTTGGCAATCCCTCCATGTGCACAGTTGTGGACCTCTGCTTCAAAATTGGCTCAGACAGGCAATTGCCCCCACATCTGGCTGAGACCTCCTTAGGGAACTGGAAGTTCAAGTATACTGGCCTGACAATAGAAATACTGGTGTTTGATTCCATTTCTACCTTCCCCAGTGTTTTCAGGTTTAACCCAGCACACCCTCATTTTGCATGTAAAGCATTATACTCCAAAGAGTTGTGAGGATTAAATTAAATAACACATGTGAAGCATTTAGCATAGTTCTTTGCACATAAAGACCTTCAATAAATGTTTCTTTTTGTTTTCTTCTTTTTCCCCCCTAAAAGCAAGGAGGATACTGCTGAGCTGGATCCTTGAATAAATCTTGTATGGAGTTATTTTCTCGTGGGGATGATTCTCCCACAATGAGGGGAACCGGGAGGTGGACATCCTCAGCCAGGCTGGCCTCTGGGTGGTCAGGAATTTTAAGGCCAGAGGGTATCCTAGGGAAGAGACTGCGTCTCCGTGACTGAGGGTGAAAGAGATGAGAGCCAATACAGTCTTGGTCTGATTTTTGATGGATCATTGTGTGTGTGTGTGTGTGTGTGTGTGTGCGCATTGTCATCAGCTGTCCTAATTTGCCAGAGAGAAAAGATGTTGAAAATGGAGTATAGTTTACCAGGGAGAAAAGAGATTTAAAATGGAGTCAAAGCAATCCTCATCAGGCCTAATTTTCCCAAGTTGTGGACACCAGAACAAAGTGGTGCCAGTGAGGCAACTTCTCTCCTCACCAAGATCTTGGAACTATTGGGTCCTTCAGAGGGAAAAAAGAAAAAAAGCACAATAAACTTGTCACATGATGGATGGGAAGAGCTACCTGCAGCTGGGAGCAGAAGCCCTCTCCCAACTAGAAAGCACGATGCAAGGCACCTGAAAATCTAAACAGAGTAACGACTGTAGCTCTGCAGCCCCGTCTCTGGAGAGGCTGTCTAGTGTCATTTTAAGTGTGGAGCTGGGCTGCCCCAGTTCAAATCCCAGAATAGTTAATCATTCCGGGCCTCATTTTCCTCATATGTAAAATGGGTATAATAGTTGCACCTGCCACGTGAGATTGTGGTGAGGATGGAATGACCCTAAATGAGATGTGACCTCTTGGCCTGGGGCCTGGCACATGTGTCCAGCTCTCAGCGAGCAGTGGTTATTGCAATTACACCACCCAGGCTGATCCAAATGCCTTTCACCACTGCTACGACAGATGCCCATCTGCAAACCCAGTATCTGCCCCATAAAGCCTTGTAAATGAATTACTGGGGGATTCCGTTAATAACTAAGTCCCATTTAGATATGTTCAGTTCAGATTACTCCCATGAACACCAAAAACCTGAGGAATGTCAATCAAATCAACCTTCGGGTCCTGCAAAGCTGAGGAGTGGGCCCGGGATCCAGCTGGCCCCTCCAAGGCCCTGTCAGCCGCTAAGGTCAGAAAGTCCACCCCTCCGATCGCCACGGCTGCCTGAGGCGTGGAAGGTGAAGCAGGATCAGGCTGTGTGGACAACTGGCTCACTGAGCAGCAAGACCAATGGGGTAAGGTGAGCCCAGGGCAGAGCAGGGTGTGATGCCACAAGCCCAGCCAGGAATTGGAAATTTAGAGAAATTGGTCTAGAAGAGACCACAATGTTCAGACAACATTCCTGAGGAGAAACGAGAGAAACGAAGCTATCCTCTGCCCTTCGTTTACTCACCCTCAAGTGTCCTGTCAAGGACTGATGTGGGTTCCTCAGATTTCCCTACAGAACAATTGTGGGTTCCTCAGATTTCCCTACAGAACAATTGTACGCTTATCTTTCTTTTTTAAAAATTCTTACCTTTTTAACTCAGGGTGTCACAGAATGAGAGAAGTAATGATAGGAGTTTAAAAGGGAGCCACTGATTTAGAATTCAGACCTGATTTTGAATGTTCTAGGCTGCGCAGCACTTCTTAAACTTTAATGAGCCCATGAGTCACCTGGGTGTCTCATTAAATGCAGATTCTGGTTCAGGGGTCTGGATGGGGCCTGAGAACCTGCATCGCTAGTGAGTCCCCAGGTGATGCCGATGCTGCTGGACGATGAGGACCAAGGACTGAGGGTGTCAACTGCAGCCTGGGCCTGTGGTGGACCAGATGCAAAGGCTGGATTTGCAGAGAGGTCCCCTGAAGGAGCCGCCCCGAAGCAGCCCCTGTTCCACAGACCCGGCCAAACAAGGGAGGAAAGCTTTGACTGCCCAAAGGGAGGAAAAACTAATTTGCTTCAAAACTGGCAGATTTTGTGTGGATTTAAAAAATCTCAGCTTTCAGATGCATACGGTACAAAGGAGCTTTGGAGTTGGCCGTCCTGGGTTCAAATTCTGCCTCTGTCATTTATGAGGTGTGTGGCCTCAGTTTCCTCATCTGTAAAATGGGAATAAATACTTCATGATGAGGTAGTATGAGGATTAAATGAGACATTATAGGTACATGGATTGGCACATAGAAACCATCAGATAATGGTACTATTATTATCGTTAACCACAAAGTATATGTGAAATTCAAAATAAGGAGGAAAATCATTTAAACACTTTGCTCATGAGCCAGGATGACTTGTGCCCTGGTGTGTTCCATGGCTGGCCTGCTGATTTTCTCTCTGAGAGCCAATGATTAGCCTTAGGGCCTGGGGATCTCGAAGCCAGAAGAACATCAGGGATGGACAGCATGGCTCTCAGCATCCCTGTCATGTCGGGGAAGCCTTACCTGCCATGGACACTCCCCTTTGGGACACACATTGCCGCCCACAATTCGGCCTCTGGAGGTGTTGTCATTTCCTTTTTCCAGAACAGGTATTTTTCCACACGGATATTCAACTGCATGAAACAAAAGCCACCAAGACACAGGGATTTAGGAAGGATGAAGGTGCTTGTGCGTAAAAGGGTTGAGAAGCATCTGTACCCCGAGGGCCTGAGGCATGGCTCTTGGCCTCTTCGGCCAGAACCGAGCTGCTGCTTCAAGGCACTTGTTGGGGGGCCTCCAGGGCAAGGGGTGGAGGATGGCGGTGCTCCCCTTCACTGTCAGGGACCCCTAGTGCTGCCATGTTCAAGGCCCTCTGCTGGGCCTGGCTGACGGAGGGTGGAGCCCGGGTGGAGAGGCCCTTGTCAAAGTTGCTAGATGGGGAGATGGGGCGGGAGGCTGGTTTTGGAAAGAACAGAGGGTTCTACTTCTGAAACTAATTTTCTGCTAATTTTTCAAGGGGAGAATGTGTTGATTGAATTTACTGATGGATGAACAATATTCCAAATCTAAAGATTAATCAACATTGTGAAAATTGTACTACTGTTTTGACCCCACTCTCCCCACCTCCCCTCTGCAACTCCAATAAAGTCCTTGGGTATGGAAAAAAAAAAGTGGTGAGCTAAATTTCAGGCTTTTTAGACTTGACTTGGTATATCCATCTCTGAAAAGATACAACTAATATGGAGTACCCCAGCCTTTGAAATTGCAGCCCCAGTTGGTCTGAGGTTGTTTTGGAGAAAATTTGCGTTTTCCTAAAAATGCTTGCCTTTAAAAAGGTTTTCGTTTCCAGAATTGTGCAGCAAAAGTTATGGACACTGGGTATGGAAACACTGGATTCAAGAAACCCTGGTAGATGTCCCAGGAGTCTCTGGAGTCCACATGTGTGCAAGTAGAATGAGATGGAGGATCTCTTTTTTTGATCCTCTGGGCCTGCCCCAGAAGGGAGCCAGTGGCTTAAGAAACTTTCAAGGAGGTACTTTCAGGGGGGCTGGTGTTGGCTGATGTTCTGTGCTGGCTCTTCTGAACTATCCACTGCAAATCCTGACCATGCTTGCTGTGGGGCCTGGGAGTGGCCATCCCGACCCTCAGTCCTTCTCCCTGCTTCTAAAGTGACCAGCAACGAGAAGGTTCTCAGTGAGTGCTGGGCCACGCCCTTCTCAGCTTTCAGCTAGCTAATGTAACTTTTAGAAGAATGGGAATTGGTGCCTGGCTCATCCGGCAAATGGAAAACTGTGACCAGCTAATGAGGCAAAACAGCCCCTGGAGAGGGGACCAAGGACCATTACCTGTGGGCTCACAGGACACGCCGTCGTCCATGAGGGTGTACCCCTTGTGACAGCTGCAGGAGCGCTGGGCCTCCGCGTTGTCGTGGCAGTACTGTTCACAGCCCCCATTCTCATTCAGACAGAGCAGCTGGCTGTTTTTGTCTGAGAACGGGAAGGGGACAGTTTGAGAGGGCACCATCATCTGGGTTAAAGAAAGCCAGCCCTGGTGGACGGCCATTCCCCAGCAGCAAGGGGCAGTTTCCTTCTAAGAAGATCTGAGGCTCTCGAGTTGGAAGGAGACTTGGCGGTCACCTAGGGTCAATGTCCTACCAGGGCTTGAGGCCCAGGCTGGACCAGTCCCTATACCTGACCATTGGTTGTTTGTCGAGCAGCTCAGTCTGTCAGGCTGCCTCCTGTCAGCCCCCAGGGGCCCCTTCTCTGCCAACTGTGGGACAGGAAGCAGGCCTTACTTGTCTCACAGTTCCGGCCATTGAAATCAGGAAGGCAGAAGCAAATGTAAGACTGGAGTTGGTCCATGCAGGAACCCCCATTCTGGCACGGATTTGACGCACACTGGTTTCCATCTGTGGGCCGAGATGGCGTTAACATGTGGAAGAGACGGGACTTGGCAGGGGTGGGATCAAAATGGGCCATTCTCCTACTCACCATTGTAAGTCACCCAGAACTGCTCCTGAGGAAACAAGAGAGGAAACCATGTGAGATGCATACTCAGTGGCAGCAAACATTTAGTGTATCCATGGAATGAACTGATGAATCTCTGAATTCATGGCTTTGGTTGAGAGGTAGGGTGAGGTGGAGGCTTCTGATTTGGGGCCCTTTGTGATGGGCTCAGGAGAGGTGGGTTCATCTACAGGGAGGCAACAGGTTTCATTAATCTTTTTTCCCTCCCTCTCCGAATCCTGTAAGGCAACCAGAGGCCATGCATTTCCGTGACCCACTGGAATATCTGGGTTTTATCCCTAACTCTGCCTTCTACAAACAGTGCAACTTGGACAAGACACATAAGCTCTGCAAGCCTCCATTTTCTCCTCTGAGGAGTGGGGGTGATTATACCAGGGTTAATGTGAGGAGCAAATGAGATGATGCATATAAAAAGCATTTTATAAACTGCAAAGTGCTCCATAAATAAAATTTATTCCTGAGGCATCTTTTGGCTAATTGAACTTATACCTCCCAGGGTTGCTGTGAGAATAAAATGAGAAATGTTGAAAATGCTTTGAAAAATTAAGTGGCATACAAACTACCTACTAGCCTCCACTCCTGGTAAAAGGGTTCATAGGGCTGTGACACAATTTAAATACGCGTCTTTTAGTAAGTGAGAACAAAATGAAGATGACTCTAAGCACAGGTTCAAAGTAACCAAAGTACATTGGCTCGCCTTCGTCTGTTGATGCCTCGGACAATTTTTCCCTCTGGAGGTGCCCACCCAGGCAGGGAAGGCAGAGAGAGGCTCTTCCAGATCAGTTTCTCAAGATGTCTGTTGTGTCAGCATCACTTTCGTGTTGCGTAGACAGCCCTGGATTCCTGAGTCCTTTAGGCTATTTGGGGGGACATTCTTTGGGAAGACAATGCACACACATATTGTGTGCTTTCTGAATTCTATCCTGGTGCAGAAATTAGGACGCTGGGTGGGCAGAGAGTAGGGGAGAGTGTGTGCAACGGAGGATGGCTCTGGAAACGGGGAGGGGTACAGATCCCTGCACGAACCCTGATAAAGAAAATGCAGTCATCTTGTGGAAGGAAACATCACCCAGACAGGGAAAGTCTGAGCACGTGGAGCTGCCTACGTGTTCACCTGTGTGCGGCACACGCACAGCCACAGCGACGGAGAAGCACAGACTCCAAGAGACTGGAGCGTCCTGGAGCTAGATGAAGCCTTGTGGTGACTGGGAGCTATGTACCCCAGAAAAACATGTTCTTAAACTTACGCGTTCCTGTGGGTCAACCCTTGTAAACAGGGACTTTTGAAGAGGTTCCTTCAGATAAGGCGTGGCACAGGATAGGTCCTAATCCTATAGCTGAAGGCCTTACAGGGAAGGTCACACAGAGCAAAAAAGCCACAGAGAACAGCCAGAGACTGGAAGTCAATGGAACCAGGAAGCCAGGAGAGGCCACCAAGTGCATTGCCGGGTGACAGAAAAGCCAGCCCCAGCGTCACCTTGATAATGCCATGACTTGGGACTTCTAGTTTCAAAACTGTGAGCCAATAAATTCCCATTGTTTCTGTCAACCCATTGCCTGGTTTGGCAGCCAGGAAAACTACAACAGGCCCCATCCCACAACCTCAGAGAACTACACTGGGCAGAAGGGCGTCCCCCTTTGGACAAAGTACTTACGGTCCTCTCAGTGTTCTTGAAGATCTCCCTTGCTTCCTCAAAGGAACACTGTTCCTCGTTGCACTCTCTCTCCAGGGACCCCGGCCTGAGTTCTTCCCAGAATGTGTTGGCTCGCCTTTGTCTGTACAGGACACTGTGGGCTTCTTCCTGGCTTATGAAGACTGAGAGACGAAAATCCTGTGAAATACTTAGCAACATGCCATACGCAAATGGCAGGTCACTCATGCTGATATTTGCCCGTCTAGTAATGGGCTGCTGAGTTAGGGCAGCCTCTTCCTTCTTGTTTATTTAGTTCAGAAGGTGGGCTGGGGGCTGGTCCCCCATGGGATTAGGCCTGGAAGTGAACAACTCTTCTAGAGGCCTGAACAAATTCAAAATTTGGATGCACCTTCTCATACGTGGTTGGTGAGATGTAACATGGTAAAACCTTTAAGTACAAGTATATGACAATATGTTTATTAAATTGTAATTAAAAACACCCACACCTTTTGACCAGGTAATTTTATGTCTAGGAATTTATCTTAAGGAAATAATCAGAGGCATGAACAAAACATTAGACATAAGGAGAGCTGTTTATAATAATAATCAGAAACAACAAAATAATGCTAGCCAATGCCACCATGAAATATGATGCTGAAGAAGATATATTAAGTGAAAAAAACAAAACTATATTATTGTGTAATCCCTTTTAATGTAAACAAAACATATACAAACATATGTATAAATATAATTTATTGACAGTATATACAATGAAATGTTAACTTTGGGGATTAAAAGATTCCAAAATGTGCACAATCAGCATAAGATACACATAACTTTGGGGATTAAAAGATTCCAAAATGTACACAATCAGTATAGGAAACATATAACTTGCAGAATCAAAACACGCCTTAGCTTTTTGGGTTCTTTTATCTTCCTTCCAGAAACTTCCTCTCTAGTCTTACATTCAATAGACATTTATTAAGCATCGATTTTTCACTTGGTCATAGAGACACAGGGCTGATAGGCAGCCTTTCTGCTTTTGTGGGGTTGGGGAGGAGAAGGAGCAGCTGAATAATTATGCCAGGCAGTGCCCGGGCTCTGATGGGGTGAGCAAAGGCACTGAGCTGGGAGGGAGGGATCCCTGCCTTTATCCTATTTGGGGGAGCCCATGGCAAACCTCCACCTTACGCCTATCCCAGCCCTCACCATCCCCTATATCTGCCTTTACAGTGCTTGTCACCAACTGACCTTTCATGCTTTACTCATGCTATGGTTTCTTGTCTGTCTCTGCCCACGAGAATGCAAGGCACCACTATAGGTTCCGCAAGTGTGGCAGCCAGGTTGTCTGCAGTATCCCTATACCTGGACCAGCGTCTGGCTTTTAGAATAATTCAGTTAATATTTGTTGAATAGATGACTTGGAGGATTTTTATCAGGGAGGAGTGTCCTGATTGGATATGCATTTGAGAAAGCAAGTTCAGATGCAGCCGGATGCATGGCTTGTGTGCGGAATGGAGGTGGCGGTTGTGGCTGGAGGCTGCAGCTAACGGGACAGCTGAGGCAGCAGGATGCAGGGGAAGGGCTGGAAATTCCTCTTCTCCATTCAAGCCTAATAGTCCCTTTAGGCTTCACTTTGGACCCCATTCTTTCCAGCTCTTCGGGAACTCTGATTGCTTTCCAGTTAAACCTGATCAGTTCTCTCCTTCCAGTCCACCAACTAAAACCTCCCAGCAAGGACCATGGGGATTTCCCCCTCCTTATCTCAGCGTGAGATAAGGCTGGAAACCGTCGAGGAGATTCAGTCAGTAGAAAGTTCTCCGTTAGTTTAGCATGGGTAGCCTCACGGGAATGGTGAGGATGGAAGCAAGATCACAGAGTTAAAACGAAGGGAAGGGAGAGAAAGAGAAGGTGGCAGCTACTGGGGCATACGGGTTTAAGGGAGGCTGAATCTTTTTTTTAATTGCTATTTATTTTCTTCAAATTAGAGCGATTTTAGCATGTCCGTATTCCTGGGAATAGAGCTGGCTTGCAAGGAGAGGCTGAGGATACAGGCGGAGGAAAATCAGAGAATGGAGGTTCTAAAGAGGTGAGGGGAGACGGAGGCAGCCTCCAGACGGGAGAGGCGCCCTGGGCAGGGGGTGGGGACAGAGACCCACGTGCTCCCAGCAGAATCGCAGCTCCCTTCCGAGTCTTTCCTGCCCATGGAGCCGTGCGTCTTCCACTCTCACGGGGTGACTGCGTTCACTCGCTCATTCTCACTTTCTTTTAATCATTTGACACCTACTTACGGAGCACATACTTGTTTTAGGCACAAACGCTACAGGAAAAAGTAAAAAATTCCACATGCTGCCCTTGAGGAACTAATTTTGAATAGAACTAACGCGCGGATGGCTACTATTAGGAAAATAATGTACCCCTTGGATGGGAACAAATTTGCATCAAAAAAGCTTTCAGAGAATCAAAGACAAATCTGAAAAGAAAAAAGTTATACCTGATTATTGTAGAGGATTTGGAAAGGACAGAAAAGAACAAAAAAGAAAAGGCACATCGCCAGCCACTGCGCCCGATCGAGGGGGGCTGATCTGCAGCCCCAGCCCCCACCTCCGCCCCTCCCCAGCAGGAACCGCTCCCCTGGACACACGTGGGAACCACAGGAGAGGCCGGCAGACCCCAACCACTCAGATTGAATGCTAATTTCTTGCCAGGGAATTTGAAGAACGACTGGAACCAGAGTTTGAAGCCAAGTGTTTGCCAGCTTATGTCCAGGGATTAAGCAGTCACAGCTGGTCAGTGGGTTCCTGAAATTCATTATAATAATGACAGTAACTGCGGACGCCTGCAAGAACTTCCCAGTGCATAAAGCACCATCCCCGTTTCCTCTGCTCACCCTGCGAGGGGGCAGGGAAGGTGAAATTTTCTGAACGAAGGAACCAAGGCCTAAAGAAGTTGAGTGGCCGAGTTCGCATGGCAGTGATGAAGGAGCAAGCAGTGGAATCCAGGTCCCCACCCAGCTGTCCCTGACACTGTCCTAGAGAAGCCTCCTGCCACACTGCCGGTAGCCCAGAAAGTGCATAGGACGCCACCGTGTCTCACTCTAAAACTGTCCCCAAATTCTGTACGTGTGATCCAACTTCGTGGCACCAAGTCCTCACAGAGAGGCCAGGAAAGCACCACACAGCTCCTGAAAATTCTTTTGAAAAGGAATCCACCCAAATCGACACCATTCAAGATCAGCTTTTCCTCCAGCGCATGGCAAGTGCCTAGGGATTGTTTGTTTTCTGGAAGGGAAGACTTAGATCAAGTAAATGGGAGCTGCCAGCAAATGCTCTTGGTGAACAGGAATGCAAAAACAAGGAGAGATTTTGGAAGGTTTTGTAAGGAACTCAGAAGGTCCCAGATGGCCCAATGTGCTGCAAACAGCCTGGCTGCCCCTCTGCTTATACAGGGAGCTTATATGGGGGCAAAAAGCTCTCAAGACCTACCTGCAGTCAGAGATGGCTGAAACCCAAGCAAGAAGCAGAGAAAGGCGAGCCCGTGGGAATGGGAAACCATGATGAAAGCTCAGTGGTGTTAGTCACTGTCTGTTGACATTCCAGATGGAGACTGCTCGGCCAAAGTTCTCCACTTCAAAGACCGAGAGAGGAAGGGATGGGGGATGGGGGTAGGGGGGTGAAGGAGTCGCCAGTGGAGTTTATAAAAGCTATTCATAAAATCCCTGGCGCCAAGCAAGGTGCTAGAAGGGGAAGCTGAAACCAGGAACAAGGCAAGGGCCCCAGGGGCATCCTTTTAGGGTACGAGGTACATAAATTATTCCTGCTTCTTCAAAGCAAAAGGTTTCTTGTTCTGAAACTGATGTATTAAGATACATCAGTCTGGAGTATATAGTTCAAGTACAATGTAGAATTCGGAGTAAGTCCATAAGTTGGGAAAACATATTTAAATTACAGATGAAAAATAATACCCCACAGTAGTAACAATAAAAGAAGAGTAGATTTCAGGTGTGAATGTAAACGTTTTGAGGAAAAACCACAGAAGCGCCAGCACTTAGGCCCTTCTTGGTCTTTGAAAGTTGTCACCTGGGAAGTCTGGTTTTCTTCAGTTAAAGGCAAGATGTAGATGGGCCAAAAAGCAATCCCAGAAGGAAGAGACTCTGCCCACGATGACTGAGGCCCAAGCCCCTCAGTTTCTGTTGCAAATGGCACCACCAGTGGGCTCTTATTCCCCCACTGCTCTCCTGTGCCCAGGCCACAAGCTGGGGACCAACCTTCCTGGTTTGCTCAGGACTGAGGGTTTCCTTGAGATGTGGGACTTTCAGTGCTAGACCTGGAGCAGTCCCAGGCCCCCTGGTCTGGCCCACCTAAGAGTCTGGCCCCTTAAGCAGGTCCAGTGAGAGCCAACCCTGAGTGGGCCTGGGCTGGTGCCTTCTGGAAAGTTAGCAGTTATGTCAACCGGTGGAGATGAGAGACACCAACTCTGCTAATTGAAAAAAGGCTGAAGGCCCAGGGTCTTCTCTTCTGTCAGACGTTATGAAGTCCAACTCTTTCCAGCAGGGCCCGCTCTACCACCCAAAACAGAAGAATCAGCCTTTAGAGGCTACCATGTTTTATTGATCATCTTTTGGAATTGCTAATTGTTACTATCAATAATTGCCTGATTATTTGAGAAATTTTGGTGGCATCAAATCTTCCCATCCATAAAAATCTCCATTTATTTAGGTCACTTATGACCTTCTACAGTGTTTGATGTTTTTGTTATCATAAAGTTCTTGAACATCTTTTGATGCATTTATTTCCAGTACTTTATAACATTGGTTGATGTTAATGTCAGTCAGGAGAGACACATAAAGAGACATCCGCCCACTCCTATAGAGGTGTCACGGTCACCAGCAAAAGCAGAAGGTACACAGGCTCTGGTGGAAAGACATTTTATGCACACAGAGAAGACAGAGCAAGGTCAACTTTTCTAGTGGGTGTCAGGTCCCCATGGCCAGGCAGCCTCATCTGTGGCCAACACGGGGAGCTGTTCTACCCACAGCAGCCCTCTCGTGTGTGTGTGACGAAGTGGAGAGACCCCACTCCTTCCCTGCCAGGGACAGATATCCCACCTGGGTGTGAGCTGGATGCTCTAAAACATGCTCACCAGAATCAGACCGTCTCCAGTGAGTGCTTACATATGCTCAGGGCAATAGGGGATGAATGTACCAGCAGTCCCCTTATCCATGAGGGGATTGTTTTACCTGGCAGGCCCACACACCTGGTCCTGAGCACAGGATGTATTTGTGGGTCCCAGGGAAAGCCAGCAGGCCAAGCCAGGACTGTCCTCTCCCATGTTAATATAGTATTTTCCAATTTGGTAGTGCCAGGAATGTTCATGACTTTTTGTGGGTTCATCTTGTGGACTCTTTATTAATTCCAACAAATTGTGAATTTTCCTGGATTTCCTACATGATTGCTTCATTTCCTTTCTTTGTTGTTGTGTTGTACTAGTACTTCCAGTAAATCATTTTGAACAGTGGAGGGCAACCCTGTTGTTCTGACTTCAATGGATATCATACTAGATTATTTAGATAGTCTACATTTTTGCTGTGAAGATTTTGTTAGATACACTTTATTAGGCTAAAGTTATTTTCTTCTACTACAAGTTGGCTAGCATCATACTATTATAAATGAATGTTGAATAAAAATTGAATTGTTTTTATCTGTTAAGCTGCTCATTTTTAAAAAATCTTTTTAATATGGTAAATTATAGGAATAAATATTCTGGTATTGAGCCATCTTTGCATTCCTGGGACAAACTTATTTGGTTAGAATGTATTATTTTTGTTTTTAACACATAGTTGGGTTTTCTTTGATTGTATTTTATCTAGAATTTTCGCCTTTATGTTCATAACTTTTTTTATATATCATCTTTGGCAGGTTTGTGTGCTAGGCATAAACCAGCTTCATAAATTTGTTGAGTTGCTTTATCTCATTTTATAGTCTTTGAAACAGTCTGCATAAATATTTTTGTAGACGATATTTACCTAAAAGGTATAGGCAAAGCTATAAAATCATCTGGGCTTGGTATCTGTTTGGGGATGAGTTTTTTTTTTTTAACTGCAATTCAATTTTATTGTTATTCATATACCCAAATATTTTATTCTCCTTGATCAATTTTAAAAATTTGTTTTTCTTAAAGAAAAATTCTATTTTATCTGTTTTCAAATTTATTGGCAGGAAGTTCACAATGGTTCTCTCATTTTAAAATCTCTTTTTTTAAAATCTGTAGTGAAGTTCTTCAGTTTTCCTGTAAATTGGCAATTTTAATAGATTTTTCAAGGAACATGGTTTTTATTTTGTTGATTTGTTTTGTTTTCACTTGCTTTGATTTTTATTATTTTCTTCTCAATCACAAAAGAATAAGAAATGTTCTTCGTATTTTCTTTGGGTTATATTCTTCTTTAGCTTCTTTAAATGCTTAACTTACTTGTCATAAAAAATTAAATGCAGTTAGGCTATAAACAGCAAACTAAACAGCACTTCAACTGCACCCATGAGCTCTGCCATGTACTATTTCTGTCTGGTTCTAAATATATTGGAATTGCCAATGAAATGTCCTCTTAAATTCAAGAGTTAGAAAATTTGGGGGCTTAGACGTCATCGACTATTATTATTCTTTAATGACTCCCTTACATTTCTTTTATGTTAACATTTTTTGCCATACATAACCTTGTTCTTATTTTACCATCATTGATTAAAAAATAAAGTGTCCAGAACACCTGATGACTGCGTCACCCTAAGTCAGGTCACGCTAGCCGTCCATCTCATTCCTGTCTTAACAGATGCTTCCCATAAATAATATCCCTGTGCTGTGAACATAAGACGTAAGAAAACCTGTGCCTTCCCAGCTGCAGGCAGACAGCAAGAGCTGCTGATTTTTATTCAAACATCCGTACAATAAAGAACCCTGATTTTTAAATTCCATTTACATCAGCAGTAAAAAACAAACAAAACAGAAAGCAAAAATAACAGTAATGAAATGTGAGGTTTCTTAAAGTGCCTTTATGAGGAAGAGATCACAAAAAACAACGGGATATACCATGTTGAGATGGACGGAAACGTGTCTGAACAATATATTAAGTAAATTATTTTACACATTGTTTTTCAAATAACTTATACACCAGGAGGAAAGCTGCTGAGGCTTTGCGGGTGTCTTTTATTGTCATACTCGGGAGAGGCCTGCCGGCAGCGACCGTGCACGGCACAGGGAGACGAGGCGAGCACTCACTCCAGTAGGTCCGTCTGGGAATCGCCACAGGGAAGGAAAACCTTGGTCGGCCTCCAGGCTGCAATGGGACATGAAAACCGACACTGGGAACTGTAAAGTGACACGTTTTCAGCAGCGTGAAGGCTATAAATACATTCTTTACATCAAGATATATATGTACACACACATAAACATATATATATACATACGTATAAAAATACCTGCCTCAAACAGATACAGAGAGTGTTTTGAAAGAACAGAATTTGCTTCTGAGACACAAAAATGGGGTAAAGCAGAGGGTTTTCTTTCCAGTTCTTCCTTGGTTTGACTACAATGAGCTCTCCACATGTATATCTCGATATTCAAACTGATGATAATACAGTATAAGAGGGCAAGAAGTTTTTATTCTGAAAGCAGGAGAAAGGTTGTGATTGGAGGGCTGAGGTACGGCCTGCATCTTATAAGGCTGAATATGAAACGATCTCAGGTATTCACGAAGCTATATGTGACAGCATGGATTCAGGTGATGGCCTGTGAAAATCACATCTTTATATTTTCTTTAAAAACAATAAAAATATTCTAAGTCAATGAAGCTCTTTAAAAAAATCAAGTCCCTCCTTTTTCTAATAGAAAAGAAGATTAGCATGTTGAATTATAGTGTAGATTTTCTTTTGAAAATTAAACTTGGGCCAGTAAAGGAATCTTCTTGGAATTCTACTGCTTTTGATCATAGAAACACAGCCTGATTTCATTAAGCGATGTATTTTCATTCACCTGGGACCAGGTTCTAAAAGAGCTTCAGTGAGTGTCGGCAATTTACATGAGAGAGTCCCCCAAATCATTCAGCAGTATAAACAACATGTTTCAATGTAAACCCTAGTAACAAAAAAATAGTTTTATATCAAATACAGTATCAAATCGTTATTTTATGTAAACACAGTGATTCTTGGTAAAGATTAGAGGCCAAAGTATCACAAAAAATGGCCGTGAGATTAATCCCGTTTAAAAAAAAAAACTTGTAAAAGACAAAACAGCCCCACCCACCCCCAGTCCCCACCCCTCTCTCCTCCAGCTGTAAGGGTCAGTGAATTGTTCACTTCTTTTGCAAACGGCTTCGGAAGTATGCATATCCCTGCAGAAAGCACCACACCAGAAATATCAGAAAACTAAAGCTGAATGTCTGGAGCAAAAGCCTCATTCCTGGCTGCTTAGCGACACACATACGGCATCTGCCTGGAAGGGTCCAGAAGGGGATGTCTGGTGGGAGGAGGGTCTCTGTCTGTTGTCAGCCGCCTGTGCCTCCTTCTGAACAAGCCGTCTGTTTCCCTGCAGCCTTCTCCACTGCCTCGTCCCGGTTTTTCCCAGGAAGTTTTGGTGTCCTGTGGGTTGCTGTCCCTCCCCTGGAAAGGAGCTACAGCATCAAGGCTGGAGGTGGAATCTTCTAGAACCTTTCCCTTCCAAATGCTTCCCTGCTTTCCTGCCCCTCGAGGTTCTGAACACAGCCAGGCAGCTGTCCGTTCTGATCTTTCCAGGGTCCTCTCTTTTCAGGAGTTGTAGTAAAAGCACCGTTCCCTCACCAAACTACGCAAGCCCAAGCAAAAGAAAAGTTAGGGATTTGCATGCTGGTCTAATGCCCTTCGGCTTCAAAAGTCTGCTCAAGAGTCCTTCATGCTGGATGGCAAACCCGGCCTTGGCCCCTATCCCTTGAGGTCTGAGAAGGTGACATTGCAACTTTCGCTGCAGCTGGATGAGTTGCTCAACAGGGCGGAGCCCGAGCCCGACTCTGGAGGAGGAGGGAAAAAAATCCGATGAAGAAATGGGAAATTGTTTCAGCTTTGGCTCTTTGCTTTTTCACATTGAAAAAAGACATTTTTTTTTGAACAGGTATTGGGACGGGACACTAGGATCGGAGTGCAGGAAGCGTGGTGCATTGTGCTCTTACCTGAGCTGCTCAGGCACTGAGCTGAGCTGGATTTGCCAATGAGCGTGGACAGGCTGCGGGCCGGCACCCACCCCTCCTGACTGGTGGTCAGGTTCCTAACACACCTGAAAGGGGCGCGGGTGTCAAATGGCCTCGAGCCCGTGTTTTCAACACGTCTTGCATGGGTGCTGACCGTGGGGGCCCCTCTTACCAAAGCCCCTCGTCGCCCTCGTGGATCACCTCCACCATGTCCCCGCTTTTCACCGCGAAACCATCTGGGCTTCCTTTATCGTGGTCTGCCACAGCTGTGTATTTACCAGGAGCCTAGACAGGGGAAGATGAGGAGAGAGGAGGCACGAGTTTATTGGCATTTGCCTCCTCCAAAGACCAGCTGGCAAAACCCAAACAGCACGACAGCTTCAGTCCCCATGGTCAACACGTCTGTCCACACACTGACACAGTGGCCGAGTGTGGACCTCAGGGGGTCCAGCCAAAGACAAGGGAACCAGCACTGCCATAGGGTCCTGCCCATTTGTGGAGTTACTGGTAAGATTACAAAGGTCTAAATTGGTAATGTCTCCCACCAGGTTTCATATTAGGACCGTAAAAAAAGAAGCCATAAACAATCTCCAGCAATTTCCTCAGCACTGCACTGTGCCAAGCAAGCTGCCTCGTCTCTCCCTGGTCACTCTGTTCCTGCCACACCAAGGATTCTGTTGGTCTCTGAATGCTGCAAACACTTCCTCCTCTGCCCCGGGAGCTTTGCCGTTCCCTCTTGTGCAGTGTTCCTCCCCTCCTTCAGGTCTTTATTTAAAGGCTGGATATCGATCGGTTTATGGGTGCATTATGTGTCCCCCTGCTCCAGAACCTCTGGGTCTGGGACTTTTTCTGTTTGCGGCTATACCCCAGCTGCTAGGACCAAGCCCAGCACAGACTGTGCAATAAATATTTGTTGGAATAATCTTGACTCCAATTAATTAATATGGAAATAGTTCTTCCTTGCTACTAATATTCAAAATATGACATTGTTTAGAATGCAGATCAATAACTGACAGTTTGATTTTCTTAAAATATGAGATAGTAGTGTATACATATATATATACACACACACACATACATACATACACAGCTTTAAGAAACTTAGCAAGAACATTCTATTTATCAAAAGGATAAAAAAAGGGTGTGGATCGTTCCCTTTAAAACAAGAGAGAGCCCATATGCATGTGGGTTGGAAGATGGCTAAGTCACAGAGAGGCTGGAGATGGGCAGTCACAAAGCCACAGGGTTAGGCAGGAACCCTGGGCGACCGAGGGCCACTCCAAAGCAGCAGGAAACATCTCCGAAATAGAAGAACTATGAAAGCTGTGATCCACACATAAGGTCTTCGGGAGCTCTCGTTTCTCAGGAACAACAGCCCCCACTCCCCCACCCCATCTGGAGACGCCAAGGGAGGCAGGCCAACACTACCAGTTTCTTGGGGCCTGCTCCGCCTTCTTCTTCAGCATCAGAGGAATTAATCAGCTCCTCTGCACTTGACCAGCCGTCGTTGTCTTCAGAGGCCTCCAGTGAGTGAGAAGTTTTGCTCCAACCTGAGAGAGGAACAGGCCCAGCTGACGGCTGCTCTTCACACTGGCAACACCCACCCACCTCCGGGGCCTGGGCAGGGCCCATCGGCGTCAGCACCACAAGCCCCCTTAAATGTGCAGTTCTAGGGAGTGCTGGCCACTGTCTGCCCAGGAGTGCACAGGGAGATTTGCAGGATGCTACTGCAGACTTCCCAAATACCTCACAGGTTTTACTTCAACTGTGAAAACAATCTTAGGGAGACAGGGTTTAAATGCATTCGCTTCCATCTGCTCAGTCAATGCAATTTAAAGAAGCTAACTCCCAGATTCCTCCTTTGCAGCTGTGTGTTTATCAAGCAAGGCTCTTTCTCTTCATGGCAATAGGAAAGCAATTTGCACGAGATCATTCTCCTGCCAGTCTCTGGGGAAATATGGAAACCCTTCGAGTGACAACTAACTGAAAACATCTCCTGCCCAATCTGGGTTTGAGCCCTACAAGTAAATACTCATCAAAAGGGAAAGCGTTTTCAATTAATGCTTGTGCAGTTTCTAATAAATACACTAATGTTTGTTGGGAGCACACCACACACCAGGCACACATCTAAGCCCTAGACGTAGGAGGCAGCTAGGACTGTGATGCCCGTTTTACAGATGAGTAAACAGAGGCACAAAGATGTTAAAGAATGTGTCGAAGGCTACATGGGCACTAAGTGCAAAGCTGGGTTTCAAAGCCCAGCAATCGACCAGAGCCAGCATTTGGGCACATGCTATCTCCACTAGGTTAGCAACTCACAAATAGGGATGAACAAAGCCTTCTTCTGGACTTAAACATATAAATATACATTTATTTAAATATATTTCATATATATATTCATCAACCTCTCTATTGCCCTGTATCCCCAAGTAACTATGTTTCATTTTAGGAGAGATTTCAAGTAAGTTGGGGAGAGAGAGGGGACAATGAATTCACGATAACAAATACATACAATAAATATTAGTAATAAACCAACAGGCCTAAGCTGAACTCCCATGGTATTCACTAACAATCATCCCCATGGTATTAAATGACATTTTCAATAAGAAACAAGCATCTCGTGGAAATGAGCATACTGCTAATTAGATTTCAACTTTGGCACATCTAGTTCTAAATTTTATTTGGTGCAGCTGGAGGCACGCTTTTCCCTGAGAAGAGATGGTACTGGAATGTGAAGGAACTATGGAAGAGACAGACACATAAATGCTCCCCCTTTTATTAAGTTGGGGAAGCTGGAAAGAGGTGAATGGTCTGAGCCAGTTCCCCACTGTCAATAATTTTTAAGGTTGGCAAAGAAAAGGAAGCTTTCAGGAGCTAGAAAGTCATCTTTTGCCTTAAATAGATTAAAAAAAAAAGGGAGCTGGGACCACTGAGCTCCCCCCCATCAGCTGGCAGAGCGACGAGCCCCTGCAAAGGCAGCGTGTGCTCAGGGCCACAGCAGCCCCTGCCCAGCAGGCTCAGGCTTCACTCCACACAGGGGCAGGGGCCGGCAGGCCTGGAGGGTCTCCGAGCTTCACCATCCTGGGGCTGTGCTGCTGGGGTCAGGTGAGATGCTCTCAGCCACGTGGCCCTGCTCAGTGTTACCACCAGGCTTGCATCTGGGCAAGAATTCGGGATTCTCAGTTTTCAGCTACAAATCTCACCCCAACCTTGCCTGCTTTGAGTGCATCTGAAGTTGCGGCAGTGTGGGAAGGCAGGACGGAGCACTGGGGGAGAAGGACACTGGGGCACCCAGGCACGCGCATCCTCCACGTGAGAGAGGGACGAATGCTGGGGTAGACTGTCTCCCCAGATTTCTCCCTGCACCAACCCACCTCCCAGGTTGTCATGAAGCACTTGTATGGGGCTTCTGGGAAAAACTGAGCCAAAAATCTGTTTGAGGATAACAGGAACAGAAGGATAAAGAACTTTATTTGGCAAGATTCTCTGGCCAAAGAGAATGCTGCCTTCCAACAGTCTTTATATAAAAACCATCACTTTAAAGAACAGTGTGGTTACATCTTGGGAAAACCTAGAGTGTCTCTGCCTTCTGGCACCTCCAGAGAAAGCATTTTCTAGACCTAGTGCATTGTCTAGGGTGCTGGTGGAGTTGTCACTCAAGCCTGTGCTTTTGAGCCTCTGGACACCCTTTAGCAGGCTCCAAGCAGTATCACTGCATTAAAAAGTGTAACTGGGCAAGGATGCGGGCAAATACTGACCACTTACTATGCCTAAGGTAGTAGCTATGGGACAAGAAAGCAAAAATGTTTGGAAGCTCCACAACCACAAATTAGTGCATTACTCTTTATAATGCAAGGGGATTTATGGTGCATTACTCTATTTATTACTCTTTATTTATAGCATTACTCTTTATTTATGATGCACGGGGATATTCTGCAAGAGGATGTTAGGCTAAGTTGACTCACGAACATGGTTGGTCACTTTTTTTTTTGGTAAAATATTCTTGATGTTGTCAGTGGAGTAAAGTAATTGACTGATAAAGTTTTTTGGTGGGCACCAGCCACAAAGACTTGTTGTTCATCATCATCTGCTAAAGACTAAAATGAATCAGTGATGATGATGATGATGAAAACCGGTAACCATATGTCAGGCTCTGAGATATCTCGTTTAGCCTTCGTTCCAACTCTGCAAGATTGCATTATCTTCACTCTACAGATGAGGAAACTGAAGCTTGTAAAGATGAAGTAGCTTGGCTAAAAAGTGGTGGAACCTGTATCTGAGCCACGGTAAGTCTGGTTCCAAATTCACTTTGTCTACACTACAAATTCACTTTGCTTGGGAAAATAGCCTGAGCTTGGAATGCGTCCTTGACTTCCCTAGCACCCGCACTGTTGATACAAGAAGCATGCAAGTCTTGGATGGTCTGTCCTTGACTTCCCTGTTTGGCTAACTTCCCTATCTTGCTTTCTCCGGCCTGTTAGTAACTCCCCTATCTTCTGTGAGAAAATGAAGCTAATAAATATGATGTGAAGCAAGCGGAGGCACTCTTTGCCTACAAGCCTCTGAATCCCCTGCTCCCATAACTTTATATTTTTTGTCTGTGTTTCATTCCTTCACCGCCCTGTCAGCAACAACTTTGCCCTACAGAAAAGAAAGGAATGCATGGAAATACCTTTAGATGTAAGTGGAAAATGTTTAATGAGCAAAAGTATACACCTCCCTAGAAGCCTGTGAAGGAGAGAGCCGGATGCCCCCCACATTTTTACGCTATGAGCAAGCTGCTTGCAAGTTTCTCACCCCTGTGCTTTCTGGACTGGAGCCTTACAGTCCAGAGTCAAGCACGGGCCAGGGTGACATCTGATAGTGTAGCTGGTCTTGAGCAGTGGCTTGTGGGTTTTCTGGTTCAGCCTACACACCCTTTGGAACCTTCTTAGTTTGGGAAACCCAGGAAGATTAAAAAAATGGAATATTCTCCATGCATTGGATATTTTCAACTTAGGCCACAGAAGTCTTTGGGTTTCCCAGAGGAGGCTTTACCCTCTGCAGATGACGTGGGAAAGAAAGAAGAAGCTCCAGGTTTCAATATTGAGCTTGGCGCTATCTGTCTGTATGATTTGGGGTAGGGCACAACCAGACTGACCATCTTCCCCATGTAATGAGGCGTTGGACTTGCTTCCTGCCAACTGTAATATTCTATTTCCAAAATGAAGTGTCAGGACAAACTAATGAAGTCAGGGACTGGGTGGGGAAGGACCTAGGACCAGGGGTACTGAGTAGCCTAAAACAGCTGCTGAATAATAAAATCCAACCCAACCCAAACCAGACACCAGCCAGAAGACAACAGCACCAAGTTGCTGCCTGTAGCCAGTAACTAGTAGCCAATGGGTAGTTCTTGACTTGAAGAGTGCAACTAAGAAGCACACAGTCCATCTAAGTATTTGTAGTCAGAGCATCACGCTTTTGAGCAAAACAAGAGTTTTGTTTCTGGCTAGTAAAGACCAATTTAATTTTACATTTCAGGTGGCAGGTAATGGTAAACATGTAGCGGGTTAACTGGATGGGAAAACAGATTGCCAATCTATGTTCAGAAGGTTGAATCACTCTACCTCTTAAACCAAAAGGAGTTGGATCACTCTTTACTTCGTGTCGCTTAGCTTTTTTGTCAGGACTGGTAGGAGAAGCTGCAGACGAAGGAAGAGGCAAAAATATAACAGAAGAGAGACAGAGTGAGGAGCTGTGCAGAGAGACATGAGGAGTCTTAAGTGAAATACCTCTGAGTTCATGCTGGAATGGGATAGAAACATAAATATGGGTTAATTTCCACTGATTCAAAAAGTAGCTCTAGGGAACAAAACTGAAATGGCCAAGAGATTTCACAGGTGAAAAGAGAGGCCCAGGGTAATTGAGTCTGATGAATGGATTTATGGGTTGACTTTGACAATTCGTATCACCATTTTCATGGGGCCATCTCTAGGTTCCTTTTTTTAGCTCTGCATTAGCAGTCTGTAGTAGCAGAATTTGTAGTTTCTTTCCTCCTTTTTAATTTTTAAGTGAGAGGCTAGCATAAAAGTATTTTATAAATTGGAGAGCCAAAAATATTAAAAATAAAACAAAAAAACCTAATTTTCTGGATCAACATCTGGACCATCAAAGAATCCTGGACAACACTGGACTTGTAGCATCGAGAAGGGGAGTCCTAGAAAGACATGCCTGGAATCTCGGGCCTTGCTTCATGAGCTCTTTCAGCTTATTTCCCTCCCAAATATTTTCATTGTCAAAGAGCACTCAAAGGTAATCCAACTTTTAGAGATCTCAGTGTAAAGTGATCCTTGATTATCTCGGTTCACTTGCCAACACACCTATAAGCATATCTGAAATCTCAGCGCGCTGGCAAAGAGAGTACTTACAGCTAGAAAAGTTAAAAGTACCGTGGGTAACTTGATGGAAAAAAGCAAGAAAAGGCAGGAGAGAGGAGAGTTGGATCAAAAAAGCAAATGATAACTCTAGTTTCTGAGCAAGCCTCCATTGAAAAGCTCAACTTGACCTTTTCAGAGAAACAGCAGCCCTCTGAAAGTACACTTTGGAGCTCTGAATAACAGACATGCAAGCATTGGTAAAGAAGAGCGATTCAGTGGAAAAGTGTTTCCAAATGGCTCCACGTGGAGATGAAGGTGGCCAATGATTCCTCTTGGGACCACACACAAGTGAAGACCACACAAATGTAGCACAGACACAAGACCATGGAGATGGACACTTCCAGAAGTCGGGATTGAAGCGGGCGCCTGTTTACCTTTCTGACCTTTGAGGTTAGCAAAGCCCTGCAGGGTGAAGCGCTTTTTGGAAAGCGCAGAGCTTTCTGAGGTAGAGCTAGTAACTGTGTCATCTACAAAGGAAAAGAAAGAAACAAAAAATAGAGTGGGCACATGACAACTCGAGCCGACGGGAGGACCCTGAGCCGGGCTTTCGAGGCGGACTGGGAGGTCGGAACCTCAGGTCACAGCTGATGTTTGGATGTTAGCACTTTTCTGGGCATTTCTGGGGCTGGGTTTGCTGATTGGGAGCTGACACTGAAGGTGAGTAAGATGGATTCTTCTGTAAGATTCAAATGTTTTATTTAAGGTGGATTGGGAAAAGAATGCAATTCTGAACCCTTTACAAACACTATCTGTGCCAACGAGAAGCTGCAAGTTTCCAACCAAAGGGCTGTCCCTGCCACTGGTCTCGAGCAAATGACACTGCCAAGGGCACCTGTCAGCGCACACCAGGCTTGGGCACGATGGACACCCACCTTTGCCCTTCTCCAGGGGCTTTGGCAATGACGTGGAGCTCATGTAGCCTTCCAGGCTTAGGGGATCAGTTTTTCTTTCTTCCAACTTTTTGCTGTTTCTTGTATTCCCCTTCGAGGGACTAATGACATAAGACATGTCAAAAAAGAGATGGTATGTTGTCAGGTTAAATTTTCAAAAACTCTCGAGGATTTGGTGAATTGCGACATCCCTGAGTTGTTATGCAGTCCTTAAAGCAGCATTTCTTACTATTTCAAAGCGACTACGCACTTCAAAATTAAAACCAAATGGAACCAAATGAAAACAAACAAACAAAAAAACACCTTACTGTCTCTTAAGTAGGTTTTTTTGGGCAGGGTGTGTCTTTCCCTTCTAAAACTATTGTTCTGTGGATTATTTATTTAGACCATATTCTGTTCTGTAAATGATTAAAGGTGACTTATATAAATAAGAAAATAGTGAAAAAACAAGTGAATGAATAAAATACCAAAAGAAAAACAAGGGCAGAAAAGACACAATGAAGCCACCATTCAGATCAGTGTCTGAAATGCATGTCCCAAGAGCCCATACTTTGCCACTTGTGAGCCTCTAGTTTAGCTCTGAGCTTTCAGCGTCCAACAATTCCTTGGCTGAGGTGGTACCATCATTTAAGTGCTGCCTGATGAACTTTATCTGGAATAGCTTAGGAAATAATCCGCAAATGGGAAAAAAATTGGAAGGATATTAGGAGACTTGTTCTCTGCCCCAGAGTGGAGCCAGAGGCACACTTCTTTGAAGCTGATCCTCTGGGACTAAACTCACCAGTGTACAATTCTAAGACGATAAGCACTTCAGAGGAGGCCTTGGGACAAACTAAAAAAAATCCCAATAACCAGGAGATTCAGATAGACGGAGGCTGAGTAAACTTGGTAGCCCTTGCAACAAGCCTATTTTTAAACTTCCCAATACACTGACTATTATTCACCTTGTATTAGATGATGCAGGCAGAGGCAAACTCTGGGACTGCTCCAAGGCTCTATGCTGACTGGCTTCTGCAAGGAGGGGAAATAGACCACATCGTGATTTAAGAATCTGAAGTTAACAACTTTACTTTTAAATGCTAAGATATTTTACATGGTCAAGAATTTTGTTCATGCTTTCAACAAAACTGAAAATGCACCTGGAGCAAAAGCTAAGAGAGAATCAATTACCTGAGACATCCTTACCTCTACAAGCCTGCAGCTGACTGGTCAACACTTTGCGGATTTCATTCACCCATGCTGCTTTAATTTCAGGAGTTGGTGCCTATCCCCCCAAAAGAAATGCCGGTAGGTAAGTGATTAAGTTCCTTTATGAAATAAGCTTGGGTATTTTTACTCTCGTAACTTCTAAGGACAATCTTAGGCATCTAATAATCAAGATCACTGAATTAGGAAAAAATAGGTGGGTATGTTCCTTTGCTGTGTGAACTCGCCCCACAAAGGGCAGCGGCATGGTTGGAAAAAGGAGAGTGTAGGGCTCAGTGCCTGGCAGCAGGGGGCACTCAAAGACAGTTAATGGGCAGATGATGGCACTGATACCTGTGTAACAGCCATATCAATAGGTAAAACTGGAGGGGCATAAAATACTCTTGAGAATAAGAGTGGCTGGGAATTCAGATTGATTTTTTTAGATAACAAGGACAGGAAGGAAATCCCACAAATAGACTCTAACCTGCAAGAAAGAAGATGATTGGACCTGGAAAGAGGTACAGCTACAGGGTCGCACCATAATGGCCAGCCTGGACACGGCAGCTGGGTTTGCTCCTGCCACAGCGCCCCTGGGGCTCAAGGCTGAGGGTCTGTTGTCAGGTGGGCAGCTGGGCTCTGAAAATGCTGAACCGTCTGCAAAGCTGCACCTACAACTTGGTTGCTGACAGCTCATCTGGATCACACATCTGGGTGCTTTGGGCTGGGGGTGGGTGGCCAGTGCTGGAGCAGGGACAGTGCCCTCATTGCAATTCTGTAGGGTCCTTTGGCCTGGGGCTATGCTGGTTTGGGTGGCAGGACTGGAGACTGCGACACTGTGATGCCCACTGCATCCTGCCACGGTTGCCTAATAGCCCGAAGGCCAGACCATCAAGGATGTCAGAGTTTTCAAGGGCAACTAGAAGAGACACATCCACCCATGTGGGGTTCAATCCTTCATAGAGCACTTGGGGTCTGGCTATGGGGTCCCATAAGGGTCACTGTCCCCTAAATTTACATTCAAAACTCTGACCACTCCCCAGCCTCAACAATCAGGCAAGGATGATGCAGGGTCCAGGAGTCCACTCCCTCTTCTAGGAAAATCCAGATCAATGTGTACGAAAGGTGGTGCAGGGCTAGCCAGCGCTCTCATGTGTTGTGAAGGTATACATGGCCTTGGGGACGACATGAATTTGAGCCCATTTTTCTTTTAATGCACTTAAAGCATGTTTAATGTGTATTTCCCCCCTGTATTTTGTCCCGGGTACAGCTGTACAGAGCAGGTTAAAGAGATGGTTCAGAGCAGTGTTTCTGAAATGGATAATGGCTGCTCTTGGCCTCTGGATGATGAAACTTCGCAGAAGATTCTAAAAACCAGTTCACATTAGAAGCTTTTCATTGGCGATCCTTAACAGGTTCAATTAATACCTTAATGCCTTTCCCGAGACACAAAAATATGTGGCCCTTACCTGTATGATGTAAACTTCTTCCCTTGCGTTGTACCAGATTTCAAATTTCTTCGCGTCACCTTTCACATTCTCTGTTATGCCAACAGCCGTCATCTGGCAAACAGAAATTTGGGAGACAGACATTACTATGCATAACAAAACCACCGACTACATTTTAAAAGATGCTAATGCATAAATTACATAATAGGAATATTTTTGGGGTAGGGGCTAGGAATTCCAAAATTTCTGGACTTCCAATTCCACATGTAATAGCTGAGTATCAGGATTTCAAGAGTTCATGATCAAGGTTCTTTTTAATAATTAAATTCGGTTTTATTGAGATACACTCACAAACCATACAATCATCCATGATGTACAATCAACTGTTCGCAGTACCATCATATAGTTATGCATTCATCACCCTAACCTATTTTTGAACATATTCCTTACACCAGAAAGAATCAGAATAAAAAATCATCCCCCCCATTCACCCTATTTGTCATTTAGTTTTTGTCCTCATTTTTCTAACTCACATGATCAAGGTTTTAATTACAACATAAAAATGAGTCAGAGAGTCATAGATTTTTTTCCTCTTTTAGGATGAACCAACAAGTGTTTTGTTGTTGAAAACAAGGCCTTCCCTTACTTACATTTAAGGACTGCTTGTAACTGTAGGAAGGGGCTTTTTCATAGCCCTCCCCGTTTTCCTCCCTCTTCTTACAGAACAGCACGGCCTTCTCGTGCAGAAAGAGGTGCCGCTGCATTGGCTTAAACCTGGCCAGGTCCTTCACCTTGGTGTGGCCCTTCTTATGATCCGTCCAGACGCTGAAGGAGCCCTGCATCAGCAGCTTTCCCAAGTCATTTAAGTTCCCCTAAAACATATGAACACACAAAGGTGACATTTAAAACTGAGAATGAGTGCTGAATGGACTTACGGACAGCTCCCCTCTCTCCAGCCCCCCGCCCCCAAAGTTTACGAGTTGATCTGATATGGACATAAAAGGGAGAAGGGAAATATGACTTCTGCTGCTTGTTATGCATCACCAATCCACAAGCAGTGGTAGAGCAAACAGGCTACCACACCCGCTCTCCCAATGGGCCTCATCATCAGGAGGACACAAGGAATTGGTGTGGTTTTCAAAACTCAATCAGCGCAAAAAAGATGCTGTGCAATCCTGACTCTCCTTAGGCCAACACAGCGAGGCTGGCTTGGGATCAAGAGGTGGACACTTTCTGCAGCTCTCTGCACATTTGCTATTCCCAGTGTGCCCTGCAGACCTCAGCACCAACATCGTCTGGGCACTTGTTCATCTCAGCCCCGGCCCGGAGGCCTGTGGCATCGGAACCTGTAGTTTAGCAAGATGCCAGGTGATGCACAGGCATATTCTTAACATTTAAGGAGCACGGTGCTAAACCATCGTCCACGGGTCCTCTTCCTGGCTGCTCATCAGAATGCCCCACCATGCTGTGCTCCTCAGCATATCCTGCAGAACCGGGAGAAAGTGCTCTTCCTTTTCCCTGGGGCGGGGACTGTCCTCGGCTGTGCCCCTGATGGCCTCCTGTTGCCTCCCACGGGCGCCACCACTTACGTCGTAGCCCGTGATGGCGATCAGGTGCATGGAATCGTTGACAGCCTTGAGGATGCCCAGGATGGAACTGAGCGCCTCCTGCAGGTCCTCAGCCCCTTCACAGTTTTTGCTGTATTTCAACATTTCCTGAGGGGGGAAGGGGAGTGGGGAGAATGAGGACATTTGCCACACCCATCACCGAAAGCATCCCGGGGTTGTCCGGGCACTTAACCCCCACAACTCGCAGTGTAGCTGTTGGAATTCTGCCAACCATCCCCTGAGAAATGCAGATCTGGGCTCAGTTCCAAAGAGGGATCCTTATTTAGTGTGTGTTCTTGCGAAATGTGTCACCTGGGAGAAGCACGGCCACCACACACAAGCACACATGCACCCACCAGCACCCCTCCCTCACGTGGGCAGGGGCTTGCCTGGGAAGGCCCGGCTGGTTCTCAGGGTAGCTCAGGAAGCCACAATGCCCTCCTTCGTTTTAGCCCCCTCCTCTCCTCTCACTCCCAATAGCTCTGATGCTGCAAATCGGGGACTTGGTGGAAAGAGGCAAACACACAGAGGCACTTGGCAAGTGCAAACGTCATTACCCCCACTCTCCTGAGGACAAACAGCCACATGCAATTTCAATCCTGGACAAAGGGATAGAGTTGCAAACCATTTCCTGCCATGCAGCAGCTTTAGAGGGCCCCAAACAGTAAACTTATACATGAAATTGTCCCATTTTTGGTCATTTCTCCACTCCCCAACTGAAGACTTTTTTCCTCTCAATTTTGACACCTTCAACAACACTTATGGTTAAAAGAGTGTCTCTGCACATCATTCATTCACTCACTCAGGCTTACTGAGGTGCCTCTGCTGGGTGCCAGCAAGGACCAACAGGGTAAAGCCCCTGCTCTTCAAAGGGTCTCACTGTCAGGGAGACACCAATGTATAAGCAAATAATTACGGGGCAATATGACTGGAAAGTCCACGGGACATGAGTCCATAAGGCTCGGGACTTTTGTTCACCTTTGCATCCCTGGCACCTTTGCTAGCCCATGGCAGTCCCTCAACAAGTGTCTGTGAGAGAGATGACTCGATGCAGGCCTGGATGGGAGGGGAGGTTTGGGGAGAAGCCTGAGTCTGGGGAGGGTCCCGGGGACAGCCCGGCAGGTACACTGGGGTGGGTGATGCAGACGGCTGGGGAGGCAGCAGGTGAGCTGGAGGCGGGAGGGTGGGCCAGGCTGCAAAGGGCCTTGTCATCTTGGTGACTAAATTTTTACTAAGACGTGACTGTCATTTGGGGTTCCTCACCTTCAACAATAACTGATATTTGGTTATTCTCTGAACAGGCTTCAGTAGGTAAGAATCCAAACTCAGCTTGTGGTCCAGTTTCTTCTGGCATTCCTGAAACCAATAGAAAAAGAAAAAACAAACAACTTTTAGTTGAGATAATTTTCATTATTCTTTATTTGAAAAGTCAACCAGTAAATGAAATGATATTCTAATGAAGGGATCAGAAATGGTGGTAGATTGAATTAGGTATCCCAGCAAACACGTTCTTAATCTTAATCCATGTCCCGTGGGTGTGAACCCACTGTAAACAGAACCTTTTCAAGTTGTTATTTTTAGTGAAGGTGCAGTGAACTGAACCAGGTTGGAACTTCATCCTCATCACTGGGGCCCTTATAAAGAAAACTGGGAAGGCGTAGAAGCTGGAAAGGAGAGGACATCTCCATGTGAGGGGAGGCAGAGCTGCAAGCCAAGGAACCCCAAGGACTGCCAAATCTGTCACTAACATGCTACAGGTTTTTGGGGAGAAAGCAAGTCTTGCTGAGACCTTGATTTTGGATTTCTTCTAGCCTCAAAATCATGAGCCAATAAATTCCTGTTGTTTAAGACAACCCACTGGTATTTGTCATAGCAGCCTGGCAAACGAAGACAGGAACATACCTGAAAAAACGGACAGTCGGAGCACTGTCTCCAGAGGCTCTCTGATCGGGGTTTGTTTTGACAATACTTCTCATAAATCTGAAACTCTTCCATCTGGACCCAGGAGGGACAAATACCCACATGTTACAAGATGTCTCAGTAGCGAGCATATAAAGGCACTTCAAGTTAAACAATTATGGATGGCAATTTCTGCAGTACACTGGAGAATGGCTTACTGTAAGGTGGAAAATGCTTTGTGACAATGTTCTATTGGCTTTTTAATAAAGGAAGCCCATGGTCCCACCTTGCACTGAGCTCTGCAGTGGAGAAGGGGCTCTGCCATATATGATTCTTTCGAAGATGTGTAATAGGTGTTATTTTGCTTTGTCTTTAAATGAACTTCCAGAGTCCTTCCTAGCAGTTTTGCCAACTACCTATGCTAGTTTGCCAGTTTCTCCCAGGGTGTTTTAGGGGCAAATCCAGTCTCAGGCAGTGGTTCCTGCTGGAGCCTTAGAATACAGCTTTCATCCTGGCTCACTTTTGAGCCTGAATAAGCAGAATGGGATCCCCAGTGGCTCAGCCCCTCCCCTCCTCTTCACTTCAGAGTCTTTCTCGGCCTGGCCTTTGACTGTCCAAAGCTGTGCCTCACCAATGTGCCTTCACTGACCTTTACTGCAGAAAGCTCCAGGACAGCCAGAATATGGCAACGGGCCTGAATGAGGACATTAAAATAGAACACCGGGGCTTGGAAAGCCTCTTGCGAGCTGCCTGCCCCCGTGTTTTAATCTTGCTGATGACAACCTATGGTTAATGTCAGCAAACCACACAAACCCCAAAATAAATGTGGAATAATATGGAACAGAAGGCAAGGAGACAAACTGTAGCCTGCCCTTTATGTTACCCATGTGACCTCTTCCTGAATCCCAGTTCGCCTTCCTCCATCTCAGACACCGTATTCCTTATTCTTTGGGCAGTCAGGTAATTCCCACCCGGAGTTCGTTTCTCAGGTCTGCCTTAGTCCTAATACCTCTTACATTATAAAAAAAATCAGCTCAACATAGCTGGCTTTTTTTTTTTTTTTTTTTTTGCCATAGGAATAATAGATTGTTTAATAATGTAGGCTGGCCCAACACAGACTTTCTACTTTCTCAAGAAAGAATTTCCAGAGCTTAGGCTACAGTGCCGTGGTTCTTAAACTCGAGTGTCCATCAGTTATCTGGCAGGCTTCTTCAAACACAGATTGCCAGGCCCCACCCACAGAGGTTTTGATTCTGTAGGTCTGGGGTGGAACCTGAGAATATGCATTTCTAAAAAGTTCCCAGGAAATGGTAAGGCTGCTGATCTACGCCCACCACTTGGAGAACCACAGGCCCAGAGAACGACTCTCCCCACCCCAATTCTCAAAACAGCATCAAAATCAAGTCGCTGGCAGCGAGCCCAAGTCAAAACATACATGGTGCCTCCTTCTCCCCCCCCTTTAGCCTCTAGCTTCCTTACTTGATGAAAATTAGTTAAGTTTACTGCTGTTAATGAGCTACATTTTCCATATTGTTAAAGTAGCAGTTCATGATGATCAACATAATAGGATAAAACAGGACTGTGTACAGAAGATAAAAGACCCTCGTATTCAGCAGCCCAAAGCTTTTTCACAAACTTGCATTTCATTTGATCTTCTGAGCAGCCCTGTGAGAAGGCGGGATGTCTACCATTTTACAGATGAGAAAAATAAGGCTCCAGAGGCCTATCCAAGGTCAAACAGTTTTAACCAAAGCAAGACAGAAAAACATATAAAAAGCTCAGCTTTAGCTAAAAATAAAATTTGCAATGAAAATTTAAACACTATGTAATTATAGCATACATAAAATCTTTGCATTTTGTAGTTTTTCTCTTTTTTGAATTAGTCATTGGGCCTTTAAAAAAACTGTAATCTTTTGGCCCAACCAACAAGTATTGTGTCATCCCAGCCAAATTAGAAACATTTGCACCTTGTAGTTTCAGTTCGTTAAAATGGGAACTGTAATAGAACTTAAAGTCATTATTTAGTAATTTTAAGACATACAGCATGACAATTATATATATTTTAAAAATACATACCCTTTCTAGAAAACACCTTCCAACCAGTTCTGGGCAGTCTATGTAGTTTTCTAGTTCTCTCAGGAATATTCTAGACAAAGAAAATTGTTAGGTCAGATGAAAAACAACCTGAATAAGACAGCATCTGTAACACATTAATAAATATTTTCAGGAAGACTTTTATTCTTTACTCTGGACAATTCAAGAGATTTTGCGTGGCAATAAATTTCATCTGACTTGAGAAACCTTCTGTCTATATCTATCACCCTTAGGAATCCTGGTTTCAGCAAATTTCTCAGGTAAACAATTGGGATTTCTCTTTAAGCTTTTGGCATGTGGAGTTCACATAAAGTAAAAGGAGAGCTCTTTTTATTATCAGCACAAATATATGGGATAATCAAATAGATAAAGTCATAGGCATAGACAGAGGTGGAAGTGCTCAGGGGTCCGTTAAACCCAGTTCCCTTGTCTTATTCCAGAAGTTAAGCCCCTGGCTATAGACTTATGGTTTCTCCAGACATAACTCAGAAGTCTTGGCTCCTGACCAGGGATTCCTGATCATACCACAAAGCATTGCCTGTAAGCTCATGCTGAATTTGCACCTCTCAGTTTCTGACTTGCATTCATTCATCCGGGGGTAAACTCCCACAGTGAGAAAGCTCGTGGAGAAATTCACTGACATTGGCGCGACAACTTAGAACCACAAGCGGCCTCTGCGCCTTGGAACACTGGAGCCCGGCGGCCACGAAGGCACCAGGCTATCGGCTTGTTTTAGTCCCTGAGGTTCTCTGCAGCCTCTGTGGAAAGGGAAGGAGCCCAGGGTTGGGTTCAAGGGACAAGGTGCTACTTCCTTCATAAAGGGGTGGGGCGAAAGATAGCAATGACAGAGGAGCAGAAAACCCGCAATGAAACACAGTCCCAAGTGCCCCTGAAGCCTTCGTGACAAGTCCAGGGGAGAGTGGGAGCCGCGATTCCCACATCCCGCCCCCTCCCCGACAGCACAGCTGGTGTAAGGGCTGGGTTCATTCACAGCTGGCTTTCTTTTCAGGACACTAAAAAATTTATAGTGCATTTGTCTGCTTCTCCTTGCACTCCGTATTTCTACCTGTTCAGCTTCTTACGCATGAGCTCCCATAAATTGTATTAACGAAAGCAATAAAATAGCTAAGAAGAGCAAAGGGTAAACAACCCAAGAAGGGCCATCCATAATTTCCAAAAGCCAAGAAGAGGCCACATATTGCTCTCAGAGGCAAACAGGTCCCCTCTTGAGAGCAAGAGGGAGAGGATGGGTAAGAAAGGAACCTCTCATGTCGCCATCTTTTCTAAGCAGGGGTTTTGGGGAACAAAACAGGCCTTGCTTAGTGATCTGGCCATCGGTGCCTCTCCAAAGTGCAAATGCATGTATTTTAGGGGAGCACTGATTTCTGCTCCCCCAGCAGGACAGAGAAGAAGACATGAGTGGAGCAGGGCACTGACATGACAGGGTGCACTTAGGGGATGGCATAAATCCATCTGTTCCACGGTGAGGAAACAGGCTGGCCGTGTGGTTCATTTATAATTCAATCAACTCCTGGGCCTTCGTCAGCAAGCCAGGGAGCTACTCAGCACTCTGAGAATATACTCAGGAAATGTCCCACCTAAAATTCATTTCTCATGTCTAGAGCCTACCTGTGAGTTTATCCTCCCTTAACAGAGGAAGATAAGGAATATTCACCAGTAAATCGTAACCCAGAACATACATTCTGGTTTCAGCTCCTCAGAAGCAAGAGAGATCATTGCATAAGTACACGTGATAAGAGGAAGGCCCCTGACCTGTTATGAAAGTGATAAATTTCTTCCATATTTCCAAATAAAATATCCTTCTTATTTTGAAGGCTTGATGAGATGAGATGCATCATTAAAGGATTATCCATCTCAGCAGCATAGCCCTGCAAACAAGGAAAAAAGTCAGTAAGGAAATTCTGAACTGCAGCTGCCATTTTAAAAGATACCTGGTTCAAGCCTGCAACAGATGCCACAGATTGCAGTTTGACTGGCCAGCAGGGTTGGGTGATGTTCTCTCGGCCTTCAAAGAGCAAATCCACCTGGTACTTACTTAACTGATTATTTCTGAGATGATTATCTGAACAAACATCCACACAACATGGATGAATTCCAAACTGCATCCTTTTTTTTCTGGCTGGGGGAAGGGTCATCCTCCCATTTTAAGCTTCTTAATTGAAGTTTAACTTTTATTTGAAGGGCACAAATCTTACGTATACACCTTGGTGAATTTTTACAGGTGTACAGACCCACATTAACTACCACCCATTTGAAGAAATAGCCGTTTCCAGAACCCAGAGGCCTCCCTTGTGTCCCCTCCCAGCTCATTCTGACCTCTTCAACCTGGATTAGTTTTCCTTGTTTTGAACTTCACATAAATGGAGTAAAACCGTATATACTCTTTTTTGTCTGATTTCCTTCATTCATCGTTATGCTTGTGAGATTCATCCTTTCACTGCATGTAGCGGCGGCTCTTTCTTATTGCTATATGATAAGTAGCCCACTGTACAAATACCCCTTAAACTCCTTTGTCCATTGTCCTCTTCATGTATATTTGAGTTGTTTCCAGTTTTGGGCTATTATGAATAAAGCTGCTATGAATATTGTTTCATAGGCTTTTTGGTGGACATAGGCAATTTAAGCACTTAAAAAATTAATTTAAATTGGTCAATTTAAATTTAAAAACAATTCAAATTGGTGGAGCAGCAATTTAAAAACTAAGCTACCCAGGGCAAAGTGAGCCCAGCCATCAGGTTACCAGTGAGGGTGTCTGAGGCACCCCCAGCCCTTCCTCAAGTGCAGGCTTACCTCGAGGACGCACAGCAGCTCCTCTACGTATACTCGCTCCGTTTCAAGGAGCTCGTTCATCACGTGCCTGCAGACAGCCCAGGGGATGGAGATGGAGAACGAATGAAATGTTAGTGCTGGAAGGGATGACATAAACAATCTAGTCCAAATCCTTGTCCGTGGACAATGAAACCAAGATACCTAGAAATGAATGACCTTCCCCGGGTTCACAGGGCTTGGAGGCAAGTCTCAGTACAAGGCCCAGACTGGTCTCAGGGACTGCGCTCCTCTCATCCTGCAGAATGGGGCTAGATTAGTTTCCCCCAGTTCTTCATGAACGAACTGGAACAGTCTAGCAGCCCTGAGCCAGACTTTTGAGGCCTTCCAGGAATGGATTCCCCAGCCCTCCTTTTGGCTCTGTGGTCCCACCACACAGACCTGCACAAAAGCAGCCCTGATTCCTCATGCAGGTTTCCAGCCACACACCCAAATCAGCCCATCCCTCAAGATGCAAATCCTGCTTCCTTTATGAGCCTTCCCTGAGTTTTGCTTTCAGAAGAACACTTACCTCCTCTGAAACCCTCTGTATTTCATGGAGGCTCTCCTGTAGCATTTAATGCCTCCTTGTGCAAGAGCCACGTGCACTTTTCTCATCTCACCTCGAGAGCAGAGTTGTGGCTCCAGTGTTATTTTAGCAGCTTTAGGGCCCACTGCCATTCTCGTGCACATAGTAGGTATGAGGTACTGATTGTTGAACTACTATGCACCCATAATGCCATAAAATCCCAGAGAAGAAATGGGCTTAAAAATCAGCCAATCACAGAGGGGAAAAATGGCGGCTAGGTGAGACAGAGCAGGGAGACGCCTCCGTGAAAAACACTGAGCGAAAACCAGAAAGTGACCCAGAACGTCGGCTCCAGGGTAGCACCAGCCGGACAAGCTCTGCTGGAGCCACAGGGAACGTGCATTTGCTGAAAACAGGACTCTACATTCTGGGATGAGTGAGTGATTCGGCTAAGTCCCCCG